>VDFB02075321.1:339069185-339163077 GCA_007258455.2 Sequoia sempervirens | reverse complement strand
TTGCAGGAGTCAAGAAGCCTTCCATAGGTCTATCGAAGAGGCGCATTGAGGGAGTTGTCCTACCTTTTTCCAGATGATGATGATTTCAAAGGAGCTTTCCACCCAAATCAGGGGCCACCAATCCATTGATGCAAGTCATCGACCGACTTGTTCGATCCAATAAAAAATATTGCTAGTCCACCAGATGGAGGGCAGCCTTCAAATAGTCTCTACTACAGTAAAAAGAGAAATCAACTACAAGACAAATTTGCTACAGTAACTGGCACTAGATGACAAAACAGAGAAAAGACAATGAATGTATTTTAAAATTGTTAGATAATGAGGGGTAGGTGAAACCCTAATGTAATGAAATCTGGACCATTCATTGCAAATTGATCCTAGCCATTCATTTGGGCTTTGGAAAACTATAAATAGGGGCTTTCCCCTCATTTGTAAGGGTTGGAGAGCTGTTGTAAAAAGCATTTTGCAGCAATAGAAGATAGTATTGCATGAGTTTATGAATGTTCTCTTTGATTTTGTTCATCTTGCATGCATGGTTTTACTTCCATTTTAGTTTTAGTATTAGTTTCTTGAATGACTGTCATGATGGTGTTGCTGTTATAGTATTTGATGAGCTTTCAGCCCATACTTTTAGCACTTGTTGATAACAACCTACTGTGCAAAGTTAGCCTAGGCTTCTTTATTCCAATGTTGCAACTTAGTTCAATTACATGTTCATGATGTGCATGTGCAATCTAAAAATCAGCAGACCTTAGAAGATTGCATTGGTTTTGTATCGCTGTAGGTTTCTCTTGGTCAAGCAAAACTCAGTTTAGGAAGCATGTCTACTTTAGCAGCCACCATTGTTACTATTCATTCGTAGCTTAGGATTAGAATAGCTTTCTTAACCCTTCTCCTTTTGTTGTTTCTTTTAATCCCTGGTTAGATTAGGATTCAAAGCATCACTATGAAACTAAATTAGATGAACTTGATGAGTTTCAACTTGATGTTTTGAGTGGACAGCCACTGTTCATTCACTTTCAGCACTTTGAAACTGCATTTGCAAACCCAACTTCCATGTTTTGTAACTCATCCATAAGACCGCCTTGTGATTCCAGCAAATCACATAAAACAACTGAGATATTCCAAGCACTATCAAGACCTGACATTAGAGACCTTGGGATAGTGTTCTACAATCTGATTGTGGAAGATTGTCTTTCAAGAGAGGTAGTGCACCTACACACTTCCTGTGTTGAAGTGCATAAAAAACACATTAACAGAACTGGCACTAGAAGGAGGGAATGACATGTTGAGGCTACAAAGCTGAAAGTTGGAAATTGAAAAGAGCACTTTCAAAGAAGAAATTTGAGATAGGGAGATCTCTTTCAATGCTAAAAATTAGAAAATTTTGAAGGCAAGTAGAAGCTGAGTCAAAATGGATCAGAATGCACAAATTGACATCACTCAACTACATGCATATTTGAATAAGAGACTGAAGAAGCCATTGCAACAGTTTGCATTGGTGGATAGATGTCGGGTCCATTGCACTTGCAAGCACAACAAGTTGGGGTGTCTGACTTTTTTGAATAGAATTGAAAAGGTCTTGCAAGGAGAAATCCCCTTCTGGGAAATCTATCTGCCCTTGGCCCCCGAAGACCCACATGAAGAATTGCAAACCATGGCAGCCAATGCATTTAAGGAGTTGATCCAGGAACATTTGAGCAGCAAGGAAGGACCAAGATTGGAGGAAGTACTAATGGCAAGTTGGTGTAGATTTCACAATGCACCACATTCAGAATTTATGTGTCCATCATGTGACAACATCATTTCTCAAGCCAAGGGTTGTTCAAACACGTTGGATTAGCCAACTCTTAATGAGGAGAAGTCATCCCATGAGGCAGAAGAGTTGTCAACATTTGTAGGACAGCACCTTGAAGATAAACCAACTAGTTGGACACAAGTTGGTGTTGGGACAACAGACATAGAAAATGAAAACCAAGGGGGAGGAGCTAAAAGTCTTGGGACAACAAAGTGCATTGATGAAAATCTAATTGTAACCAGTTTAGTAGACTTTCCCTCCATTGAAGAAGAGCAGTCCTCCACTCAAAAAGAGGAACGAACGGCAATTGAAGATGAATTAACAGAATTTGTAGCAACATATGCTAGGACAGCCAACACAAATGCTAAAAATCAAGAAGAGGAGGCTGAAAGCCTTGGGGCAGCAGAAGGAGATGATCAAAGCATAAGCAAAATCAAGTCGAAAGACCTCTCCATAAACGACAGTGATCGAGAATCTAAAAATGCAGATTTGGGGGAGTGGGAACAACCACTCGCCATGGCTGTCTACCATCAATCTTCTTTTTTGAATGATGATGAGGACCCAGTAGTGAAAAAATATGATCAACTCATCTCCAGATTAGCAAGGGATTGGTCAGAGCTAAAATACTAAGTGGATTTGGAGGTACTACTATTACCAAATTGGTGCAGACTTCATGATTCATCACATTCAGAGTTCACATGTGAACTAGGCCAAGAAGCCATCAAACAAGTCAAAGAACAAGCAAGGCAGCCAAGTGCCCGACCTCTTCTACTTGCTACTCAGATCGAAGTAGAAGACCAAGAGCCTGAGTCAAGTGATGGCTTAGTTGAAGGTGGAGCTCAAGAGGATGTTGGGGCAGCAATACAGTCTCGGACTTCCGAGCGATGAAGTAGATCAAGAGGGAATGTTGTCCACCAGTCACCAAGAAGTTCTTCCTCTTGAAGAGCAGTTGTGTACCATGGACGATGGGATTTTTGGCGAGTCTTCAGAGGGAAATTGTGTAGTAGACTTTGGTCCCCTTGACGAGGTTCCATCAATTGATGACTTATTTCCATTGGGAGCTGCACTACGAAGGTATGCTCATGCCGAGGAAGAGGACATCCCAGAAAATGGTAGCAATGAATACATACTCCTCGAGCCCCCGAACGGTGATGCACTAGAGTTTCCAGATTGGGAGAGGAGCTCCTTCTCCATTTGTAGCGATAGTGAGCACGAGGAAACAAGTGAACGTCATGATGAGATGCATGAACATCAAAAAGAAGAAGACAAAGGCGGAGGTGCTAAGATAGTTGCTAACAGAGATGAAGCACTCGACCGACTACAAGATGCAACTTGGATCCCTTCCGCCATGATCACTGTTGATCCTCCCTCATATTCAGATGGTTGCAATAGGATAGATTTGTCCACGTCCTCATCCCATGACACTGAACATCACAAAAATAAGGCTGACACCTGGGAAAGGAGATGAGACAGCATGCTACCCCTTGAAGACAACAATCGAGAAGAGGTTTTGGCAACGAAAACCCAGGTAGATGAGGTGTACTTCCTTGAGGAACAACCAATGGAGGTTGTGGATCCCATTGGTAGATTAAAAGAGTTGTTTGTTGCCCCATCCTCTCAGCCTTATGAAAGCTTAATGTCTGAAGTGATGCACCCTCCACCGTGCCCGCCCGACGCTGCCAATGCAATGATCAACGATGTTGTGCTTGCTCTTGACTATCCAACGCTGCCACCTCTGTGTGACAACATCCAGATTTTATCCTTCCTTGCCCCTATTATTTCTCATAATTGCACTTATTATTTTGATTATAGGAATGAGGGAAAATGAACCTGTTTATGGATTAACCATAGGTTCAACGAGCATCCTCAATTGCTGATTTTTCATGATGACGTGATTGAACTTGAGTGCTGCAACATAGAATTTCTTTTTTCAAAATATAAAGATAAATTTGTATGGTTAAGGATGACAACAATCACCTATTTTCTTGTGCATGCACTGTGAAATTCAATGAGTGTTAATGTCAACTCGCCTTGCCTGAACATAATGCTTTGTAAATATCTTTGTACATAGTCATTTTTGAGTAGTATAGGTTTCCTGTAAATACTCCGCTTTCCTGCTTTCCTTAGATTAGTTTGTGTGTGTAGGTTGTTCGCTTTGTAGGTTGTTTTCTTTCGTTTGTTTTCACTTTGTTGCTGCTTTGCTCGGGGTCCCTTTGCTTTTAGCTAGGCACATCTGTGCGCACAACAACCATACTTATTGCCTGGGGTTGTTCTACGTATTTCTTTTTCAAACTCTAATCAAATCTTCATAGTGGATGGTGAAGGTCTTATGTTAGTGTCAAGCGATCTGGGTGTTTAATTCGAAGAGGATAAGTTGTTGGTTTAGTCTGACTTTGACATATTCTGAAATCTTATAGCTCTTACACATCTTAAGAATTCGACGGTCACTATAAGGCCTTTTGTGAAGTCTAGTTAAGTGAAAAATCTAAAATTCTACTCCAGGGCCACTGTGATTCTCAGCCCTGAGTGCAAACTTCAATGCTTGTGGGTTGAAATAAAAGAGCTGAAAAGAGAAAAGAAATAAATAAAAAAAACACTGAAAATTAAAATAAAGAAAAATTCAATTTTTCAGGGGTATCCGAGCAACTCTACCGGGGCTATGGACGCCCGACCGGCAATACAGTAATGTTTGAGAGAATCACAGTGATAACCTCGTCGGGGCTATGGATGTCTGCGGAGTGGGGCAATGTCAAGATGCTTTTGGAGTTAGAATAAAGCTGCGTAGCTTAAGCTGAGCGAACTTGGGTTCCTATAGCAAGCTGAAGGATAGGAATTAACGCAATTGCACACACTTGGATTTTCAGCATACTGAAGATTGGGTTGGCAAGTGGTTTTCATCCTTTGGATTAGGCGTCTGGTTTGTTTTCCTAAGCGAGAAGGTCCGAACCGAGTTCGGGTTCGTGATTCCAGTTGTCATCAAAATGCTCTGGAGCATTTCCCAGCGAGTTGCCATTTGTTGTGCATGTTTTGCACACACGCCCCGCCATAGGCAAGGACCCCCCCCTTTTTTTTTTGCTCCTGATAGGTTGCTTTGCTCCTGTCTTGTTTTGCATGCCCCATATCCAAGCCCAAATTGGTCATGTTCCATCAAACGATCAAATTCCCCTACCAAAATTTACCTACTTGCGGTATTCAAATCTACAGAGAAATAAAGTCCCCCATCCCCTTTCTGCCTTTTGTCCTCTTTAGCTATTTAGAAACATCCGTGGACCCCCGTCACTCCCGTTTCCACATTTTTGACTTTGGGAGCAACCTTTTTTGGATCTGGGATGTATTTGAAGTGCGTAAATGAACTGCCAAGGTTTCGTCAGCGTTTCGTTAAATTTTGATGGTTTCGAAACTTTCCCTCCAGAATTCCCTTCCTCCTTGGCTGTTTGGAAACATCCATGGACCCCCGTCGCTCCTGTTTCCACATTTTTGACTTTGGGGTCACCCTTTTTTGGATCTGGGATGTGTTTGAAGTGCGTAAATGAACTACCAAGGTTTCCTCAACGTTCCGTTAAGTTTCGATGGTTTTGGAACTTTCCCTTCAGAATTCCCTTCCTCCTTGGCTGTTTGGAAACATCCGTGGACCCTCGTCGCTCCCGTTTCCACATTTTTTTACTTTGGGGTCACCCTTTTTTGGATCTGGGATGTGTTTGAAGTGCGTAAATGAACTGCCAAGGTTTTGTCAACGTTCTGTTAAGTTTCAATGGTTTCAGAACTTTCCCTCCGGAATTCCCTTCCTCCTTGGATGTTTGGAAACATCCGTGGACCCCCATCGCTCTCGTTTCCACATTTTTGATTTTGGGGTCACCCTTTTTTGGATCTGGGATGTGTTTGATGTGCTTAAATGAACTGCCAAGGTTTCGTCAAAGTTTGGTTAAGTTCCAGTGATTTCGGAGCTTTGTTCCCCTTTTTTTGTTTTGGAACATCTGGCGGCCACCTCCTTCCCGGCCTCCAGAGCCCAGCCCCTCCGTGGCTGTTTCTGAGATTCTGCCTCTCTGTGGCCGTTTTGGAATATCCGGCAGCCACCTACCTTCCAGCCTTCGTAGCCCGGGTCCTCTGTGGCCGTTTCCGGAAGTCTGTCCCCCTTTGGCCGTTTGGAACATCCAGCAGCCACCTCCCTTCCGGCCTCCCGAGCCCGGGTCCTCTGTGGTCGTTTCCAAAAGTCCATCCCCCTTTGGTCGTTTGGAACATTCGGCGGCCACCTCCCTTCCGGCCTCTGGAGCCCCGATCCTCCGTGGCTGTTTCCGGAAGTCTGTCCCCCTTTGGTCATTTGGAACATCCGGCGGCCATCTCCTTCCTAGCCTCCGGAACCCGGGCCTTCTATGGTCGTTTTCGAGAGTCCATCCCTCCTTGGCTGTTTTGAACATCCGAGAGTCTGCCTCCTTCCTGGCTATTTTGAACATCCGGGAGCCTCCCTTCTTCCTTGCTATTTTGAACATCTGGGAGCCTGCCTCCTTCCCGATTGTTTTGAACATTCGGGAGCCTACCTCCTTCCTGGCTGTTTTGGCTTTCGTCCGATGTTTTCTTCTGGCTTTCTTCCACCGTCTTTTCGCCCTCTGGTGCTTGCACCCTTGAAGCACGTATTAATGTTTATGGCCAAAATGAGCTCCAAATATGAATATCAAGATATTTTGATGATGCATGGATAGATCTAACAGGGAATTTTTAGGTTTGACTAACATCTTCCTTAACTCATGTATAAATGCACTTACGACACTTCGTGTTTGCAGGAGTCAAGAAGCCTTCCGTAGGTCTATCGAAGAGGCCCATTGAGGGAGTTGTCCTACCTTTTTCCAGATGATGATGATTTCTAAGGAGCTTTCCACCCAAATTAGTGGCCACCAATCCATTTCTACAAGTCATCGACCGACTTGTTTGATCCAATCAAAAATGTTGCAAGTCCACCAGATGGAGGACAACCTTCAAATAGTCTCTGCTACAGTAAAAAGAGAAATCAACTACAAGACAAATTTTCTACAGCAACTGGCACTAGATGACAAAACAGAGAAAAGACAATGAATGTATTTTAAAATTGTTAGATAATGAGGGGTAGGTGAAAGCCTAATGTAATGAAATCTGGACCATTCATTGCAAATTGATCCTAGCCATTCATTTGGGCTTTGGAAAACTATAAATAGGGGCTTTCCCCTCATTTGTAAGGGTTGGAGAGCTGTTGTAAAAAGCATTTTGCAGCAATAGAAGATAGCATTGCATGAGTTTATGAATGTTCTCTTTGATTTTGCTAATCTTGCATGCATGGTTCTACTTCCATGTTAGTTTTAGTATTAGTTTCTTGAATGGCTGTCATGATGGTTTTGCTATTATAGTATTTGATGAGCTTTCAGCCCATACTTGTAGCACTTGTTGATGACAAGCTGTTGTGCAAAGTTAGCCTGGGCTTCTTTATTCCAATGCTGCAACTTAGTTCAATTACATGTTCATGATGTGCATGTGCAATCTGAAAATCATCAAACCTTAGAAGATTGCACTGGTTTTGTATAGTTGTAGGTTTCTCTTGGTCAAGCAAAACTCAATTTAGGAAGCCTGTCTACTTTAGCAGCCACCATTGTTACTATTCATTTGTAGCTTAGGATTAGAATAGCTTTCTTAACCCTTCTCCTTTTGATGTTTATTTTAATCCCTGGTTAGATTAGGATTCAAAGCATCACCATGAAGCTAAATCAGATGAACTTGATGAGTTTCAATTTGCTGTTTTGAGTGGACAACCACTGTTCATTCACTTTCAGCACTTTGAAACTGCATTTGCAAACCCAACTTCCATGCTTTGTAACTCATCCGTAAGACCGCCTTGTGATTCCAGCAAATCACATAAAACAATTGAGATATTCCAAGCACTGTCAAGACCTGACATTAGAGACCTTAGGATAGTGTTATGCAATCTGATTGTGGAAGAATGTCTTTCAAGAGAGGCAGTGCACCTATGCACTGCCTGTGTTGAAGTGCATAAAAAACACATCAACAGAAACAATTGACATTATTCCAAGAAAATTTAAAGTATATTTAGTACATATTGATCGATGAAATGAGTTTTCTAGGCCCGAAATTGCTATTGAAAATAGATAGTCAATTACGCCAAGCATTCCTGGATAAGCGGACAGAGCCAATTGGTGGTGTTTCTATGATCCTTATTGGTGATCTTGCTTAGTTGCCACCTATCATGGATACACCTATTTATGCTTCATCCTCATTGGCAGTAGTTTTGTGGCAGACTTTCACGATCGCAATAACCCTAGACACTATCTTTCACCAAAAAAGAGATAGCCCTTTGCAACCAAAGTTTCAAAAAATCCTTCTTCATATAAGAAATGTTGAGGCTCTCCACGATGATTGGGAAGAGCGTATGAAATAAAAAAATAAAATGCTCTCAACCATAGAAAGACAACAATTTGATGTTGCTACACATTTGTTTGTGACAAATGACTTGGTTGCATTCCACAACAAAAAATGATCAAACAGTTAAATCTACCAATAGCCATTAACATTGCTCAGATGGCTCAACAACAAGAATTTGATCATGGAGATGATGACCAGCTTCTCCCATAATTGCTACTTTGTGTTGGTGAACAGGTGATGCTAACAATGAGTTTGTGGATTCAAGCTGGCCTCGTCAATGGATCCCTTGGTGTTGTTACGTCTATTGTGTACAATCCAGATTCTAAACCGCCAAACCCACCTGACTATGTTGTTATTCGCTTCCAAAATTATATTAGCCCACCATGGGACCCAGAACATCCGAGAGACATCCCCATACCAACTATAAGTCGAGGGAGTCGAACATAAATTCCACTCACTATGGCATGGGGAATCACAATACATAAAGCACAGGGCTTAACATTGGATAGAGCAACAATAAACATAGGTACCAAAGAGAGGCAAGGGTTGACTTTTATAGCTATTTCACGTGTAAAATCAATTGAAAGACTTTGTATTGATCCACCTTTCTCATTTGAGAGATGCTCTAGGCTTGGCACCAACAAGTACACTGCTTGTCACCGCAGCGAAGAAACACACCTCGAGCAATTGCAAGCCTTGCCAAGTGCTTCTAGTTCTAGTCGATAGGCTGACAAACAAAAAAGGCTCCAAAATAATTATTCTTGCATCTACCTCATCTTGTGTACCATCGCCTCTTCAAACATTTTCTAAGTTGTATCTTTAAAAACCATACCAAGTAATAATTTGTGTAAAATGGGTATAGTGCCAAAGATGCACAAAGATACCACACACAAATAACTAGATGCCACAACTTGTATAGGCCAATTCCATGTTTTGATGATTCTATTCTATTAAATTACTGACTTCTTCGTCTAATATTTCGTTGTGCGATTATTTTACTATATGGCATTCAAACCAATACACTCTTTTGTATATTCCATTTTCCCATCTTTGTTTAAGTTTTTTAAAATTCCATGAAGTCAACTATTTATTGGCATACCTACAATTCTCTTACAACTGATTTTAACATATAGTGGTGTAAATATATAGTTACAGTTGTTACACATTAATAGATATGCAAATACAAACAACTCCAACTATCTAAGATGCACGAAGATTGGAACCAACAATAACTAGAAAAGAAAAGTTCTATAAGTAAATAATTTCTTTCCAACATTCCAATATATTAACCTTTATATGCATATGTTGTAGATGCATTCTCAAAAAAAATTGTCTTCCATTTGATTAAAAAGTTTGAAATCCTCCAACGATGTTGTGTTTTCTATTCTGACAACCTATATATGTTGACTTCTCACATTCCTCCTCTGTGCTTTCCTTCCACAAATTTACATTTCTTCCTGTTATCTTTTCTATTAGCTTTATTTGATTCAAATTTCTACAAATGTTTTCCTGCAAAAAAATTTTCCTATCATTTCCCTCTTTCACTATTCTTATATATTACATTCATAAATATATAGTGTTGTGTACATTGATTTTATTTTCCATGATACATGATAAAATTCCATGTTATTTTTCGTCGCTTTCTTAAGCATGTCCACAATGACCATGGAGTTTATTTCCTTCGTGGTTTCCTCATCATGCCCCGCTCAACAAACACAAAATGATAGGTGTTTTCTCATAAGCCAGTTGATAATATTCATTGTTCTACTATAATGATATCAATTGTTTTGGTTGCCTTGTGAAATGACAAACACTGGTGTTTGTTTCATAGCAGACCTATCAAAGAAACTAATATGCACCTAGCTTGCATGCCGGTTTGGAGAGCTCCTTAGCTGCCCCCGTCTGCAGCCTGCGACACCTTCACTACTGTTCTTGCGGTGGGCCATTCCACAATGCCTTTTCCCCATTCCTTACTTATCTAATTTTAGTCATGTATTCTGATATACCAATATGAAATGTTTCCTTGTAGTTGTATGATGTTGTGCTCACTACAAAGATAGACCAACAAGCAAACATGGAGCCCATTTATTCAACAATTGGTGCTGGAAAGACATCCACAACTGTAATTGTAAAAAAGGTTTGTTTTACATATTTCAATTTTCCCCTCCCTCCATGGCTACATACCCTCTATATATTTGTTGCTTTATATAAACAATCATGCACAGATTTATACATGTACTTGACTACAATAGTTATTCTCTTTCTGTTATATATTAAATCCCATGTTAAACATATTAAATACAAGATAAGCAATTTGCGTAAGAATTGAGCTATGAATTAAAAATTCAACTTATACTCTTTTCCATTCAACCTAAACGTATAAAGAAATTCTAAAATAGCTACTAGAATAATACTTCACAACTAGAAAACTACTCTTAATCTGCAATTCCTCCTATGTTAATGGATATAACACGAAAAAGTGCATAGAGATACCTGCAAACAACAAATGAATAGCAGGGTACAGACTGTCGCTGTCCATATTTCCTATTAACAGCAACAACATTTAACTGTAATTTGTCAATGAAGGTTGAAGCTTTTTATTTGCATGGAATGATAACACAATTGTATACACATATATACACTTTTTGCATCTTTGGTGCTATACACGTTTTGTACAATTAACCCCTTCGAATCCCTCTAATTGATTTCACTTCAAATCCTTACAAAGAGGACACTGTAGATTCTAAATGGCTACGTAATTTATTCTTCCCTTTGCCAATATAGATTTGTAAATTCATTGAGCTGCCATGGTTTTCATTTTTCTTTGATACCCACCTTCTTTGTAGTGTGCTAACAAATAGAGGAATTGTATAACAACAGCTGCATTATCTGCCATTGAGTATTATAGAAAATTGGGGAAATTGTAACAAAACTATTAGTAAAAGATACATACATATATTTATCCATACATACATATATATACATGTGCAAGTAGACATGCATTGATCTTTTCAAAGACTTCAAAATATATTTTCCTTAACCATTCTATCCATGTGTTGTGATGATATACATTTTCCTTCATTGCACTTGTTTGTCTTATTCTAATACCGCTTTTACAATTTCTCTATTACTCTATAGTATTTAGTAAGACGCAACGCATGTGGAATTTTTAATGAGGTTTGTGGGGTTATACTCTTTTTTACATGGGTTTTTTGCATAGATGATTAATTTATTGTTAATGTCTTCTTGTTATATCTTTTTCAATAGGGCTTCCATCAACCTAACCATGAATAGGATTTATTGTGTAATAGCTCTTTCATAATTTGTTCATTTAGACAAATAGATAGGACTTCTCCAGGGCTTTTACTGACAGCCTGGACCTTACCTCTTAAACAAAGGATTTGCCTAAATCTTCCTCATTGGTCAATAGACACAGATAACCATAACCATAAACCAACGGTGAACAAATTACTAACCCTCAGCATATTTTCTAGCGAAAGAAAGGACATTTAATTGAAATTCCTGCATCCATACAAAACGATAATCTCTTTCAAATCTCCACAATGGGTATAACGAAAAAGATACAAACATTTGACAAGAACACATAGATAATCAATTAACCATCTATGCAAACTACTCATCTAGAATGACGTACAATATACATATATAAATATATATATATATGCATGTATACATATATATACATGTATATGTATACTGGATTACATGTATATATGCATGGTTATATACGTGTATATGTATATTGGGTACTTTGCATTAATGATTAATTTATTGTTCATGCCTTTTAGTCTCTTCTTATTGTTCCTTTTGATAATAGATTCGAGGGTTTTAACACTCATGTGCTACAAAATCTGTGAGGAAGTACATTGATTAAATTGAATTTTCAAAAGACTCATTGAATCTATTGAACTTTATATCTTTAGTTGATACACTATTTGTTTGAAGTTTATATTTCGTAAGAACAGACCTATGACAATGCAACTGAATAAACCTATTTTCTTGCATATTTTGGACCACATATTCATAATACCAGAATGCCTATTCTCACAATGCAACTGAATTAAAAATATTTTCTTCCATATTCTGGTGTATACTTTTCCGCATTGCTACCTTCTCTGCTCTGTGCATCTTTCGAGTGTTGTAATTCATTTAAGTGGAAATCCTTAGAAATAGGTTGCTATACATTGTTAATTGCTACGTAAGTTATTCTTCTCTTTGCATATATAAATTTGCACATTGATTGAACTGCTTCTTTGTACCATCCTAACAAATAGAGTAATTTTATATGCTAAGTGTTTGCTCGCCCAAGCTCTAATGCATTCTATTGTTTTTGTACTAAGGTATGTGCAGGATCATGATGGGCCAAAAAGTGGCAATATGATGGGTATGTGGCAGACAACTTTCTTTTTCCCAAAATTGATGAAATCAAAATGGTTTTTAAAGGAGATTCTTAGCTTTCCACCAATATAAATTATGCTTAACTTTGAATTTAATAAGTAATTATTATTCATTTTCTATTCAAATTAGGACTAAAGTCCTGATTAATAGACTGATTGAAAAAAATCTATATCTTTCAAAGGGTATCACATTTTTTGAATCCAAAACATGTGTCACATTCTATGCTTCACATACTATAGGATTAGAAAAAGAAAAATTGAATTTCATGAAGTTTTGACCAAGTTAAGGTGGTCAGACATACGAGGTTTTTAATATTTTTTAAAAGTTGTAATAAAAAATTCATAATTAATTATTTACATGGAAAAAAATTACAAAAAAATATGCATCACATTGGGACATGAGTCCCTCTACTTATATCTAAAATCTTATAGAAAAATATTATCATTTTATTGTGGTTAGGTGCCTGCATTGCATAACCACTTCTTATTTTTCCATGAAATTTAAGTACATCGCATTGAAATTTCAAATTTTCACCAAATAGAATTAATTTTTTAAACAAACCTAATAGTTTAGAAACTAAATTCAATTTTCTACAGATTCTATTCTTAAATATTTTTAAAATAATATAGATAACTTATTCAAATTTTTGTCAAGCTGCCTAACTCTGATTTTTCTAATTTTTTTGCCACTTAAGGGCCTATTTTTTCCATGATGATCCTACACATCACTATGGCAGTGGACAAAGTAAATGCGGTTGGTCGAAGTAAATGAAATATTGAATGTAGCAGTGTGGGAAAGTGTATTTTGATTAAAGTTGCATTACATGTATATATATATATATATATATGTTCACATGTTTCCATCTAATATATGTATACATGTATATATATGTATGTAAATGCAATATTGAATGCTTGTGTCTGGGAGAGTATACTTTCATGAAGTTGTATTCTTAGAAGAGCCATTATGGTGTTGCTTTGATAACACACTATGGTTAAATTCGGCATGTTCAACTCTGTCTTTTGGTAGGTTGGATTCTATTCAAACTATTGGGTTGCGCAATTAGTAAGTTGTTTTGCTTCGGTGTTTTGCATAAATGATTATATTATTGTTTATAGCTTTCGTTATTTGCTTATTGTTTGTTTTCATAGCAAGTTTCAGGGTTTGAACACTGATGTGCTATGTAAGTTCCAAATCATTAAATGCTCTAACAACTCAATCCAATCCTCCCTCCAATTCTCAAGCATAACCAACAGTACATGTAAGTGCAAAACTTCTCCATAATCAATAAATAAATCCTGTGACTTCCTCGCAAATATTATTCGTCATTTCTACTTTCTAATTGTGTTTATTGATTTTTGCTATATATTTACTGATCTTTGATCCTCCCTCACTCATCTTCTTTCCCCATCCATTGACATACCTTTCTCTTCTATTTGCAAGTGTTAGGCTAAAGCATAGATGACAATTCCAAAAGATGGAGCTCAACAAAAATTTCAGTGGGCATTCCATATTGCTTTTGCTCGGGGGTTTGACTAGGGTCCTCGAGGCTTGATGATGCCAATATGGAAGGGTGGATAATGAGCATGGGTTTTTTGTTTTTCCTTTTCATTCCTTATATCTTTTCTCACATAGATACATGTATAGAAAACATGGTTTGTAACAACATGTTTCTTATGCACTACCAAGTGGTTGCATCTTTAGCTTATGTGCTATTTGTTTGAAGTTTCTATTTGTTGAGAAGCTAGCATGTAATCGTGCAATATGTGCAACATATGTATAGTGCCAAAATGGCTCTTTTCAGTATGCAACTTAATCAATATAATGTCTTGGATATCTTGTATTGAACTTTCCCCTCCTGCAACATTATCTATTTTGACTCTCCAATTGTACTATGTAATCATTCATTTAAAAGTGGGTTTTTCTATTCTCAATTACATTATAATCTGTAATACTTGTGCTCTATGAAAATGTTTGCTGTTGATTCTGGCTCATCTATGATTTAGCTATAATTTTTAACTATTCTCTTAGGATTTGTTTTACAATTTCCCTATTTTGTCTATAATATTTAGTGGCAAACAATCTAGGTTGACTCTTCAATTGGGAAACCAATTGTTAGGTACAAATTATTGCCACCCCTTCTCTAGATAGCAATAGAATTACAAGTGGAGACGCTATAGCTAATTTCCATCTCTCGTCAAAAAGTACATGCATCATACTAAAATTTTAATTTCCAAAACTATAAAAATATACTAATTATAAAAAGTACTCAATAGTGAGCGTCTTCCTTTCATGGAAAAAATGTGTACCTTTTTTGTCCTATTTTAAAAAATACACACATGTCTAATGACCCTTACAAAAAACTTCCATTAACTTCAAAATTAAATGATTAATTGATTCAATAGGCTACACAAAAAGTGACAATATACATGTGCATCTGTTGCCATTAAATATAAAATTTAAATATTCTTGCTAGAAGAAAAAAATATTTTAAATTTATTATTTAATTTAATTTTTAAGTTCCCACTTTTAAACAAATTTAAAAATTGATTTCCAAATTTTCTAATAGTATTAAATAAAATTTATACAAAATGTTTTTCGTGATTACTTGATTCATACAATCTAACTCATCTGTTTCATTCACGGTCACCTTTCCATGCGAATAAAAACCTTCAAAGCTCCTCACCACAAACGTTCACCACCGCAGTAGGCCCCTATCGGCTGATTGTCGCATGCCTAGATACCTATGACTGCTAGTATATCATTATATAAAAACTCTCCAACAAAATCGACCGTTACAATGATATAACACTATTCATAAAGAGAAAACGATATGAGACGACGTCCCAAAGTGAATAGAAACAAATATTAAATTTATATGCATTGCCAATTAGAGGAAAAATTTAATAGTTCAAAAATAAAAACGTACACACGGTCTTCAATTGGAAGTGCCCCTAAATAGACGAATTTTGACTTTAAATGGAATTTATCTAAATATCTGCTTTACGGGGCCGTGTAAACTTATTCCATGGTCTCAGGAATGAATCTACTTGACGACGAACAACACTATATTCTGGGTATCCACGGCATGGTGGGTGCAGGAAAATTCCTGTTGATGAAGCGCGTGTCGAACGGAAACGACGTTTAGAAATCATTTGAGAACGATATCTCAAATACAAAACATTGATAGGAGGAGGCAAAGCTTCCCATCGAAAGTGAAAGAAAAATGTAAAAAATAATCGCTACGATCAAACGAGAAACTGTAGATTTAATGTCTCCCAAACGTGTTGAACAATTAAAAAAGCGGATTTGAGGAGAAGATTTTATATTTGGATTAGTAAAATCATCTGACTTGTTCAGGGTCTCACACGCCCCTGTGCGACTGAAATTTTGAATGAGTCTTCCTTAAAATCTTCTGACTTACAATATCAACTACTTCGATCGTCTATCCTTAGCCTCTCTATAAATTCGGCCTCCTTTGCATGGCCTAAATACCATCTTCATCTTCTCTCTCCCAACCTATCATATATTTCACCGCTTCCCATCAACTGTTCTTTTGTTTCCGCTCAGTTGTTCATTTGTAACCTGAATAGCTTTCATTTTGAAAGAACGCTCTTCAGCAGTGAATATGGCGGGATCAATGCTTTTGAGAGTCATGATAGTGCTTCTTGTTCTAACCGTTCTGTGTGCTCTGCAAGTTTCTGCTCGATATAACCTTAAGACTAATGTAAAGGCTGGTGCAGATAGTGACTACAACAAAGAAAGTTCTAATCTGTTTCAAGTTGTGGACATCTTACGATCATGTACCAATTGCGCAAGCCATATTCCAGATCCTAAGTGCTGCAAACAATAAAACAGGGCTACATATGGGAGTCTATCTTTCAGACTCATGTGTGCATTATCAATGGTACACAGGCCCAACGACCTTATTCATATTCTTCTGCTAATGAAACTCACGTTGATTTTATTAAATCTTAAAATTGTGTAATATGCAATGATAAGCATGGAGTTAAAGTATTAGAATACAATTTCCTAGAAGGAAAATTAAATTGGAACAAAATACATTTCCTTATCGATCAAGCGCTTTGATGGTTGAAGGTGAATGTTTCTATTTTAAAAGATTTTAAAATTTACGACCTTTCCATATGAATGAGGTTATTAGTCGAATAAAAAGCTTTCGTGTTTAAAAGCAATTGGCTGAACAGGTAATTAACTTTCTCCTTTGATCCCTCAGAAAATTTGAACTAATGAACATGTTTAAGTGAAGCGAGAAAAGAAAATATATTAATCTCAAAATATGTTTAAGAATCATCTCTTCACAAGCTTTAAGGAATGTATTGTTCGAAACATTAAATCTATGACACCTTCTATGAGAGTGGAAGGCCAAGGGTAGTATAAATACAATTTAAGAATAATTGGCAAGTGTGTTTCAAGTAGTAGGACATAACTAAAAAGTGTTCTTTATGGTTTCTTTTTATATAGAGAATTCCAAGCATGTTTCAACCAAAAAGTGTTCCTTATGGTTTATTTTTTATATAGAGAATGTCAAGCATATTTCAATTAGTAGGACAGAACCAAAAAGTGTTCTCCATGGTTTCTTTCTTATATAGAAAATATACAATGGGTTAGGATTGCAGATGTTTATGCAATCATGAGTAGGGAGACTAGAATAGAAGAGTTTCAAAGAGAGTTTAGAATTGACAATCATCACTAAATTCTAAATAGAAAAGTCAAAGTCTATTTTAATTTGAAGAAGGAACATTTCCACTAAATATTGAGTCACCGATCATAATAAAGAGAGTGAACATTAAATAAAATTTGCAAAACTTGTTAATGATCAATAGTGTTATACACACTCATAGAGAATAGGCTCAAATCCTAGGATCAAGGAAATGTCACTGTTGATCTCGAAAGCTAACGCTTAGGAGATACAACTTTGGGATGTTTTGAGAATGTGGGGCCAAATTGCTATTCAAAAAATGACCTCCGAAATTTTAGAAGCCGACTCTTCAAATTAAGTAATGCTTGGGGAAGAAAGGGGAAGAGATAAAAATAAATGTATGTAAGTAACTATTCTAAGGTGATGTGCTAGAACATGTTAATGGTGTTTTCCATCATACAATATATCATAATCTCAGTCTTGTGGTAATTTATAGGATTTTAAAAGAGTGCTAACATGATCCAAAATACTACATATATAAAATATATCTGAAACCACAAAAGCTTGCTGTAATAAGCAATAACTACAATCTATGAAAAACATAGAGCATAATTATATTTAAACAAAGGAATTAGAATGCATAAAAGAGTCTAATAGAGCACAAAATTACGCATTCAATCTTTCTCATACAAAACTAAAGGTTTGAGAAATTATAGAAATCAACTATTATCCTTCTAAGTATTTTTGTGAAAGATGATGGACAACCCAAATACAATGCAATTCAAGGCTTAAATAGAAAAATAGACCCTCTCTGATGAGATCCACAACAACCAAAAAGATTCCCCACTTCCACACTTGTAAGTCCTGCCATCATGGTGACAGTTGCAACGACCTAACTAGGTAATCATAAGCAGCTCCCCATAGGGGGTAATTATGCCATATGTTCCTCCATGATATCTCATAGTTTTACCACCTACAAACCTCATTATTAATATTGTTGGTGATGGGAATTTGTTCCTTAGGATGCAAGTGGGCTCACCACGTGTTGACCTCTGCCATTTTTTTGTAGTGGACCCAACAATAGTCCTTGCCAACTACACATCATCTATTACTTGTGATGCTTAGAAACCCCTTTGGGCTATGCCAGCTTGACACATGACTTGGGGGGAAAGAAGGAACTTGATAAGCAAAAACAATGGTCATCTTTTTCAATTGGCATGTGAAGTCGCCATGTGGCATTGTGCTATAAGTTTAATTCTCAAATTTGGTAGTAGCTATGTGGCTTTGACATATGGCTTTCCTCCATGAAAAAATTGAACTTAAGCACAAAACCATGGCAGATTGAAAGAAAAGGCATTACTTCTAATAATGCCTTGCAAAGGAACCCTTCACAAACTAAGGGTGCAGTAGACAAGGTTTACAACTTTTGGTGACTCTCGAGGAACTTTTCTTGCAAAAGTGAGAACCTAGAACTCTAGTTCTACACATAAAAATCTCAAAAATTAAGGGGAAATCTACTTCTCTTACAAATTTTGAAGGGAAGATTGCATAGACACCCATTCCTCTTCAGATGGTTGTACCTTCTTCTTTAGCACTCTGGACACTTTATCTACAGTGATCATCTCTTTAAAGGAGAAATTATTTATGGTCTATACAACAACCTACATATGATATTCTAGCTAGGCAAGTAGCTGTAAAACCCTTTCCACTTCGGTAACACTTGGGGATTGACTAAGGCCTTAAGAAGTGGCCTAACCTTATTGCTTCCCTTCCAATACTTGCTTCATTCAATCTTCTATCATGATGGTATCATCTAGAGGGTAAGGGGAAGGAAGTCCTAATTGAACAAGCTTCTCGATATGCCCCTTCATACCTATGACTATTTGATCTAAAGCATTTAAACATGCTTTACATTTGAGGGTCGCCTTGTTACAATTGAGAACCTGATTAGCCTTTTTGGCCAAAAATATCTTGTTATCCACTCCTAGAACATTTAAGGCATCATTGTTCACATCACATAATTTTTGAATTAGTAGCTGGGTACTTTCAACTTTTGGAGTGATGAAGGATAGCATTTGGTCCACCCTGGAACTTATTTATGTGCTTACCTCCTAGGAATACATAATAAACCCGAGCACAGGTTTCAAAGAAGGAGCTATGCCCTTGATTCTTTTCCAATGTGATGTCTAAAGTTGTCGAATCATGGGAAGAATACTATTTAGTTGTGAGTTGTGGGGTGACTCATCCTTTAATTGTTGGAGCTACTAGTTTCTATTTTGAACTTCTTGTTGGAGCCATTCCTTCTTGTCCAAAGAATCATAGACCTCTTTATCTAGTAGTTTCAGTACTTGTTCCTTCTCCTATAGCTTAAATTCAACCACTTTCCTTGCTTTGTACTCAATATCCCTTTGGGCTTGAGCCTCAGCTAGCTACTTTGTTACACTATTATTCATAGTCTGTGCTTCATCCAACTCTTTTGGAAACTTGGATGCAACCAACTCCTTCTCCTCTTCCACTCTTTGAATTTGGGCCAGGCTTTGTCTAACTCCTTTTGAAGTTTATCCTTTTTAGCTTTCTCAGCATGGATGGCTTCCCCGGTGGCTCCTATTTGTATACTCTTATGCAACTCTGTATTTCATCATCTTTAGCCTTGACATTAGTGGTCAATATGTCCATTGTAGCTTTCACCCAAGTGAGCTCTTAGTCATTTTTTGTATTTTTCTACTAATTTTGAGAAAGTCAGTGGAGACTACCTTTTGTGTTTCCTCCATGACCTCAACCTTGTCTTGGGAATGGGTATGACTCAGGCTTAGGCCTACTACATGGGTCAAATTATCTTATAGTTGCATTTGTCCCTTAGCATTAGGGACCTCCCTTCTATAGTATCTTACATGGTTCTCCTCCCCTCTACGTTGGGTATAGTGATAACTTTTATGTAGATGCACATCATTCTTAAGGACCCTCTCTCTTCTCTTTATATTTCAATTCGAGAATTCCTTTGAATGGACCCCTTTGTGTCTTGAAGGGCTCCCTTATGAAGGAAACCCCTATAAAAGATTCTCCTTCAAATGAATTCATTGGAATCTAGCTTGGGGATAGCCTGATTAAAGCTATCTTATGATATTTTCATCTAGCTTTGGGGCAGCTTGACTAGACCTATCTTTTCTATGACTATCTGATCAGTCTTACTTTACAAGACTAAGAACCTATAGAGCTTCTTTGCATTAAGCTTTCCTTGTAGGACCGAGCACCTATGAGGACCAAGCAGACTTTGTGGAGCCTCTCACATCAGGCTTCCCTCAAGACCGAGCACTTGAGTTGCCTCCTTTGCAATTTTGAGGATCTGTAAAGCACTTTCATCCTATTGGATCTCTTTGTTCATTCTATTCTTGATGAAAATCCAAAGTCATACCCTCCTCCTTAATTTTGAAAGTGATGTTGTTAAGTTGATCTTATACTCAATTCTTCACAAGAAATGGATTTCCAAAAGAATATCTATTCCATTTCTTAAGCTTGTACTTTATAAGGAAGGGCCTCTTCAAAAAAGAGACCATATAAATAGGGTATGTGTAGGATCATCATGGAAAAAATAGGCCCTTAAGTGGCAAAACATTTAGAAAAATCAGAGTTAGGAAACTTGACGTAAAAGTTTGAATAAGTTATCTATATTATTTCAAAAATATGTAAGAGTAGAATCTATAGCAAATTAAATGTAGTTTCTAAACTACTAGGTTTTTTTTTTTTAAATCTATTTGGTGAAAATTTGAAATTTCAATGTAGTAGCACTTAAATTTCAAGGAAAAAATAAGTAGGTCTTTGTTTGACCACCCTAAAAATAATAAAATGATAATATTTTTTTATAAGATTTCAGATATAAATAGAGGACTCATTTCCCAATGTGATGCATATTTTTTGTAATTTTTTTCCAAGTAAATAATTAATTATGAATTTTTTATTACAACTTTTTAAAAACATAAAAACTTGTATGTTTGACCACCTTAACTTGGTCAAAACTTCATGAAATTAATTTTATTTTTTTAATCCTATAGTATCTGAAGCATAGAATGTGACGCATGTTTTAGATTCAAAAAAAGTGATACCGTTTGAGAGCTATAGATGTTTTTCAATCAACCTATCAATAAGGAATTCAGTCATAATTCAAATAGAAAATGAATAATAATTATTTATTAAATTCAAAGTAAAGCATAATTTATATTGGTGGAAATCTAAGAATCTCCTTTAAAAACCCTTTTTGTTCATCAATTTTGGGTAAAAAAAAGGTCGTCAGCCACATACCCTACACATACCCATCATATCGCCACTTTTTGGCCCATCATGATCTCGCACATACCTAGTACCAAAGGAGATATTCCCCTCAAACCACCACTTCTCAACTAATTGGTGCAAACTAGGATCACGAATCCACATAAGTTGAAATTTAAAAGGAGGGTGCTTGGACATAGAGAATAACAAGGAATAGAACTTGATTAGCCAATGATTTAATCCTTTCTATTCCAATATTTTAGAGGAAGATGTCTATTTTTTCCCAATCCAATGGTTTGAGACAAGGAATCTATCAATTCTCCCAAAAATAGAACTCTCCGCACACCTCCTATTATGTCAAGTGAAGGTACCACTATTTGGTTTCATAGCCACCAACTTAAGAAAAGAGATATTATCACACATCAAGCATGAATAAGCTCATAGACAACCAACTCCCCTAGATATTCCCACAAGATACAAATATAATTCAGATTTCTTGCCAAAATCCAAGGGAAAGAAGGAGCAAGAAACCAAATGAATCAAATATGGGACTAAAACATAGTCTTACCTAGTACATTGTTAGGCACATAAACATTAGAAAAAATATTAACCACTCTTGAGTCAAACTAGGATGATAACAAATAAAGCAAGTTCCTTTTGTCCAACCACTAAAGAGGTGTGATCCAACATGGGTCCCAAAGAGAAGCAACACCACATGTCGAACCTTGGGCACCAATACACTAGAAAAGGATCTTCTTCCAAATTTTGGAGGAAGAGTTCTTCATATCATACACTAAAAGTTTAGTTTCTTATATAAAAACAATATTAGGATATGGTCATGAATAAAATCTTGATTAGTCTTTTTTCTAATGATGCTATTTGATAGAGCAACAAATTCCTAGAAAATACCCATTTCATAGACACCTTCAGAAACGAGAGAATCCAATGCTCTTTCACCGAAGAGAAATGTATGTTGAATATGAGATGATAAATTACATAATGTTATAGGCTTATAAAGCCATTAAAAAATTCCAAACAGGTGTGCAACCACCCAATACGGGAATACGAGAATAAAAAACTAATTACCCTATTAAATGCAAACTATATGCCTAAGTTAAAACTTAATTGAGTAAATATGCATTTACTCTAACAACCCCCCTTAAGTGCAACTTAGGGAGAATGAATGAAGATGCAATATGGATCCCGGCTACACAACCATGTTAGGTACCCATTTACAATGCAAAAAGAAATCTCTCGCAAGCGGAGAAAAGGAGAAAAACCAAGTGGGAATAAAACCCCTCCCCAAAAGAGAGAAAAGGAAACAAAAATGATGCATGGATGGAGGACTCAATCACATGATAGAGCGAATAACCCAAGATCATCAACTATAGAAAACCTTCACAAAATAGCAAGAGAGGCATGAGGCCATTTCACCAAACAAGGAGTGAAAGATATAAGATGATAAATTAAATAGTGTTATAGGCTTATAAAGCCATGAAAAAATACCAAACAGGTGGGCAACCACCCAATACAGGAATACGGGAATAAAAAATTAATTACCCTATCAAATGCAAACTATGTGCCTATGTTAAAAATTAAGTAAGTAAATATGCATTTACTCTAACACTATTCAAACCACTAACATTCCAAAAGATCACAATCTTTTTTGGGATGAGGAAAATTGAGTGTCCAATGTCTTGGCAACACCAAAATCTACTAAGGAATCTTCCATTATCTTCATCTTTTCAAGATGATTTTTTATTCTCACCTTAGCCAACTTATCCACATCCCCTTTCTTTAAGCTCTTTTGATTGATTCCTATTAGGGGTAGGGTTTTTCTCTTACCATCTTTGTTAGACTCAAAGTCTAAATCTAGACTAGTAATTACCTCAACATCTATATTCTTTTGAGGGAGTTCACACAAAGGGTTAGCTACCATGACAACCTCTAGATCCCCCTCAATTCCTTGATCATTAGACTAGGTCTCAATAAGGACTACTGATAGTGCACCTCCTTCTTTTGAATCCTTAAGAGAATCCATTATTTGAATAGGAACATAGGGATATGTGGAGCTAACCCCATAGCTTTTATGTCTTGACTCCTAAAAGTATGATCATGCTCCATTAAATCTCGGTCCTCAAAATTTTTAAGAACATCAAACTTGTCACCAAGAGTTTCTAATATACAATTTTGTTTTAATGAGACAACACCCTTGCCTTTGTTTGATATTTTACAGGTATAAACCCATTTATATTAGGCCCCTCAATTTTTTTTGAAGCTTTAATCTTTGCATTGGAATTGGTAGGCATGCATCCCAACTAGACATTGATGTATTCTATGATCTAACATAAGAAAATTCCTTTGCATGTGTCCATACTCATGTCATAAATGATAATAAAATGGTAGGGATTCATAGTCTACCTATTGAATCCAACACGTGCACCCCAATCTAATTTCAAGAGACTCTGGTGGGGGATTATTTAAATTAATTTATACACAAGGTTGAGAAAAAGTGGGTACTCTATGATCAAGGGTTTTTCAAGATGGACTTGAGGGCTCCCCTAAATTGAAGCAATAGAGTGCAAGATGTCCTTATGAAAAAAATCCATTGGAAGCCAAGGTAATTGAATCCAAATAGGAATCTTCGATGGAAGCTCCTCCAAAGTATCAAACCCTTTATGTTATGGTTTAATAAAGAGCCTTTCTTAATTATAAAAATGTGGGCCACCTTCAAAAACTATATTTCAATCTACTAATCAGGAAAACACCATAAAGGAAAACCATTTTCTCCTAGGATAATTTTTATATCTCCTTTTAGATTTCAGTCATTATGGGCCTAGGCCTTGAAAAAAGGAAGATAGATATAGACTCCCATGAACTTAGAAATTAGAGTGCATGCATTGACAAAGACATAACATCCTCATCTATAAAATCTAGATTAATCACCACTACCAGATGATCCTTTCTTATTTCCAAACACCCATTGGGTTTTGATCACATATCCTGAGAATGATTATTATTAGATTGAACCCCTACCATGTGCAGGATGAAATTAACTACATTAATGTGCCAAAACATTAAGGAATACCCATTAACATTAACATATTGAAAAGAGAGTGAGAGGGGGTCCCCCAGATCCCCAGAGGATTCTATGTAAGAAGTTGTAGGCCTAAACATAAAAAAATACAAAAAAAAAGAAAAGACCAAGGAGGAAGAAAAATCTCCAACCACACACCTTTGAGCGATGAAATGACAGGAAAAAACAGCCAAGTCCTATAGCTCGAGCCCAAAAGGCCCATGCAGTAGTAGATGGAGTGGCATAGGCTGCCTCACACTTCCACACCGATGCACAAAACCCCTTGCCTTATTTTGGCTACTCATAATTTATAGCCATGCAGTCATTGCAATGTAAAATAAAACCTCATTTTTTTGTTGGCTATTGTTTTATGTCACTTTTGTAATTTGTTTTATATAGCGATATATCTAGGCAATATCTTGGCACTTCACATGTTGAGGCCTAAATGTTTAGATACAAGTTTAGGAGGAATTTTGTCAAAAAATTCATGTTCTTTTTCTAGTTACTAATAAAGGTTGCAAAGTCTAGATTTAACTTGCCAATTGCATTTAAAGCTTCTAACCCAGTTTTACACATTTTTTTGAGGTATTTCAATAAAAATTCCACACACCCTATACTTGAGGCATACTCTCAAGAAAGTTGCATTCTTACTCTATATTTGAACAATATCTTTAATTAATTCATTTGTATGCTTCAATCCATCCATCTATTCACAATTCTTATAGAAATGGGTGGCATTACTGAAGCTTTAGACCTAAGGATGTCTCCTTCATAAACTTCCTAGTTCAAATTGTTGGTTATTCTTATTCTTGTCATTTGATAGCATTCCCCTACTCCTATGATTCTTTCATTGTTTGTCTTCCAACAATATGGCCACATATAGAGAGTTTTGATCATCACCATCCTTTTCCATTTGAAAAGTCATTTTAGATCTTGCAATTTCTTCAAACATGGAAATTTTGAGTGCTTCATTTTACTTTTGGATGCAATTTTAAAGGCTTATGTTCAATATAAAATTACACAATCCTTACATACTACAAAACTAATCAAACAAGTTGCAAAAAAAAAAAAAACTATTCTTGCACACTTTGACAAAAACTTTGTTGCTTTGCAGCTCTTGTTTAACAATACCTAAGTCTTGTTTAACAATACCTAAGTCTTTTTTAACAATACCTATTGTTTAAGATGATTTTGACAACCACGAGGATGTCGTTTTATAAAACAAGAGAATTCTTTTAATTGGGGAGCTTTAAAAATATAGCAAATGATTAAAAATGAGTGAAGCTTATTTTTCAAATCAACTTTCTCAATCATTTTTTTATATTTGTATATGTGATTTTAAATACACCTAAATAATTTTTAAAATTAAAAATATTATTTTCTACATAATAGATTAAAAAACACCATTTTATCAATGAAACTCACAAGAGGATTGTGAGAATAAATTTGCAATTGTTTTTACATATCTATCAAGTCATTCGAGTCATTGTATATGATAGTTACTCTATATATGAACCAAAATGGTAGACTCCCATGTACATATGTGTTTTATTGTTTGTAGTACATAGGATCGAGAATATGGCCTACACAATTGTTACAAGATCATAAGTTGTCAATAACTTGAAACAGATTATAACTTTCTTTGTTGTAGTCACTATCTGTGTCACTATTTACATTAGTCTTAAGGTTATATCATGCAAAAACTTGCATGAAAAATAGAATGGTTAGAAAAAGAAGCACTATAATGATTCTCATAAGAATTGGTGCCGCCATATTCACTCCTAGAGAGCGTTCTTTAACAAACAAAGTTGTTCAGTATGAATGAACAACTCAGTAGAATCAAAAGAACACTTAATGAGAAATGGTGAAATATAATATAACTTGGGAGAGAGCATATGAAGATGGTATACTATGAAAATTCTATTGCAATTGCTGATTATTAATCTCCTATCTATATAGATTATTTTACTGTAGAAAATTAATTCACAACAAATATTGAAAAATAACACAACTGCAACTTCACAAATAAAATCACAGGAATAGAGAAAAAAATATGAAAAATAATGAACACAATATTTTTGGAAAAACAGTAACCTTGAAGGGAAATATAGTACTGCAAATGAGGAATTTAATTAAACTTTAGCAAATTAAGAGATACATAAATTTCTTGCCTCTTACAAGCAGAGCTCCGACAATATTCTTCTTTGGAAATTCTTCCGTCAATTTCTCCTGTTGAAATTCCACAGCTGTTGTCCCCAACGCTGTCATTGTGCCCTTGCTATCACTGCAAGACTATTTTCTCTCACTACAAATTTATTTGCCATCATTGCAAATGTTTCTCAATTGTGTGTTCTCCAAATGCCCATCGATCCCCTTTTATACTATTCTCATTGAAAAACCAATGGCCATGATTTAACCTCAATCAATGGCTAAGATTAATTAGACTCTAACAACCCTAACTAAATAGATTCTAGAAGTGTCTAGAGGAATCAAATAGTTAATTAAATAATTATTTGGACAACTAACTCCTTTCTAGAAGTCAATTAATTAAATATTTCTTGGGAATGGAGACACTTGTCCAAGATACAAAACTTAACACTCCCTCTTAGCAAGGAAGGTGTTATGCATGACACCCAACTTATCTCTGAAGAAGATGAATTTTTCCTTTCCCAATAGCTTTGTTAAAATGTCTGCTAGCTGCTGATCTGTAGGTATATACTGTAGCTAAACAATCCCCCGTTGTACAAAATCCCTGATGAAATGATATTTGATGTCTATATTCTTAGACCTATCATGAACCATCGAAATTTTCAAACAATTTGATGCAACTTTGATTGTCACAATGTATCAATGTAGTCTCAACCCTCTGACCAAACAAGGCCACTAGCAACTTTCAAAGCCATATCGCCTCACACATCGCCATGCTAGCTGCTATGTATTCTGCCTCTGTAGAACTCAAAGCCATGGACTTTTGCTTCCTACTGTACCAAGAGACAACTCTTGATCCCAAGCTAAAGCAATACCCTGAAGTGCTTTTCCTATCCACTAAATTGCCTGCCCAATCTACATCAATATAGCCTATCAACCTGATACCATCACCTCAAGCATATATGATCCCATACTCGATTCTACCATGCAAATACCACAACACATGCTTTGTCATTGTCCAATGCACTCTCTTCATCTCAACCATGAACTAACTAAGAGAGTTTACTGCAATGGATATATCTAGCCTGGTGTTGACCAAATACATGAGAGATCCAACCAATTTCTTGTATAAGGTGGGGTCTACATCCTTCTCCCTAGATGTGTCTACCTTCTTCCAATTTGTGATCATAGGAGTAGACATGGCTCTGCAATCCTCCATCTCAAACCTCCTCAAGATTTTGATGCAGTATTTCCCTTGTCCAAGGAAAATATCTCCATCTGTCTACCATACATCCATGCCTAGAAAGTAGTGCATAAGCCCCAAATCCTTCATCTCAAACTCTACTGCAAGGTCCCTCTTACACTCCTCTATGAGCCCCAATGAACCTATTAAAAACAAGTCGTCTACATATAGAACAAGAATGAGAATCTCACCCCAACCACCAAGTAGTAGAGGTTAGCATCTGCTTCACTCTTCAAGAAGCCCATTCCCTGAAGTATCTATCAATGTACTCATACCACACCCTGGGAGCCTATTTGAGTCCATACAAAGCTCTCTTCAATGTACACATGTAGGTTTTGTTGTTGTGTGCTACAAATCCCTCTAGTTGTTCTATGTATACCTCCTCTTTCAATTCACCATTGAGAAACGTCGTCTTGACATCCATTTCATGAATTTGTCATCCCATCTATGCTACAAGTGAGATCACGACTCATATAGAAGTATACCTATCCACTGGAGTGAAAGTCTCCTCATAGTCAATTCCCTCCTTCTAAGAGAACCCTTTGGCCAAAAACCTTGCCTTGTATTTCTCGAGGCTGCCATCTGCACTGTGCTTAATCTTACAGATCTAGTGTGATCCAACCACTGCCTTATCTATCAGTATAGGCATAACCTCCAACACATCATTCTGCACTATTGAGGTATATTCCTCAACCATCACATCTTGCCACACCTTCTGTTGTGCGGCCTCCTGATAGCTGGAAGGCTCACTATCTACCAACTGACTAACTAATTCCATATAGTCATTATACCTAGCTGGTTGTCTTTGATGTCTACTACTCATCCTAGGAGCTCCCACAAACTCTTGAGTGTCCCTATGTGTCTGTTGGTTCTTGTTGCCAACTATAGAGGATGAAGTATCAACCTCCATGTCTTCCTAATGCATCTCTTGGATCTACTACATCTGTTGCTCCATACTCTATGAACTCTCAGTACCTGAGCCTATGCTTGTACTAGTAACTATACCCAAGCTTCACTATCCCTGATTCGGTTGAACAATCCTTGGAGCTTCTGCTGGAAAATCTCTAAACCTCCTAAATGCCTTGTCCTCCATGAACTTGAAGTCATGCCTAACTATAATCCTCCTAGCCCCTAGAATGAATATCCAATATTCCTTTGAGGTTTCACTGTAACCCACAAAGTACCCTCTCTCTGCAGTCTGATCTAACTTGGAATGTGTAGGCCCTATAATGTGACAATATGCCAAACTCCCAAATATCCTAAAGTGGCCAACATCTGACTTCTTCCCTAAGAATTCCTCCTCTGGTGTCATCTTTCCCAAAACCTTATGTGGAACCCTATTTTGTATGTATACTGCTATACTACATGCCTCTGCCCATAAGTAACATGGCATATCCTGGTCATACAACATAGCCCTTGACACCTCTGATATAGACTAATTCTTCCTCTTAGCAACCCCATTTTGTTGTGGGTTATAAGGAATAGTCCATTCTCTCTTGATTCCTTCCCTGGTACAGAACTCCTTGAACACTTTCCCTTTGTACTCGCCTCCATTGTCTGACCAAAGAACCTTTATCTTCCTACTTGTCGAATTCTCCACAAGAGCTTTGAACTCTTGGAAGTGACTGAAAACCTCATCCTCGGTCTTCAAGAAGTATATCTAAGTCTTCCTGGAGAAATCATCAATAAAAGTAACAAAGTACTTGTATCCTCTGAGAGACTTCGTCGACATTGGTCTACATATGTTTGAATGTACTAGATCAAGAACACCCTTGGATCTGGTGTCACTCCTTGGAAAAACTTCTTTCGTAAACTTCCCCAATACACATCCCTTACATACATCATCATGCTTTATGTTCACCTCTGGAACACCTATCACTATATCACGAAGCAATTTAAGTGCTCCATGATGTATATGGCCCATCCTCCTATGTCATAGCTCTCCTTGATCTCTATAACTATTGCTACTCATTAGTGCCTTATGAGTATCAAACTGCAACCTGTAAAGTTGGCCACTCCTAACCCCAATAGCTATGGGTGATTTTCAATCCTTATGCTTGATTAACATACTCGCCCTTCTAAAGAGTACATGATTGTAACCTTTATCCTGAAGGATAGATACAAAAATTAGGTTCATACCCAATCCTGGCACATGTAACACATCATGAATGGGAATCAGCTTGATATTCTCCCTCTGAAATAGAATAGTCTCTTTTCCAACTAGATTGAGTTTGGACATGTTCCCCATAGAAATTTGTATTCTGATGTCCTCCTCCTTATAACTGGAATAGTACTCTCTAACTCTTGTCATATGAAATGATGCCCCACTGTCTATATACTAAACACCCTCTGAGGTTGAGCTAACCATACAAGCTATGAGTGCAAACTCATCCTCCATTCTACTATCTAGAGCTCATATGCACTTGTTGAAGTTGTTGTTTGCTTCTTGCATTTCTCTTCATTCTTCTTCCTTTGCGGGAAATCATTGACATAGTGGTCAAACTCGTGACAGCCATAGCACTTGATCTTAGACAAGTTCGTCTTCTTCTCATTTTTTGGATTTGATACTTTGATAGACCACTTCTTCGCTTTTCCTTTTCCTACTAGGGCAATGTTTTCTTGTTCTTCCTCACTTTTCTGACTCTTATTGCTGGTTCCACTAACAAGACTTAGTCTAAGCTCCTCTTGAGTGAAGTCACTCCATATTTGATCCCAACTCGGTAAGGTGTCTCATCCATTGATAACTTGAACAAAGAAATCCCACTACTTAGTAAACCCATTTAGGGTTATTCGTACTAGCTCGTCATCATCTAGTTTATCTCCAATAGCTTCCAACTCATCCTTGACAATTCTAAGTCTGGTGAGGTAATTTTTAATTTCTTCTCCCTTGTTCATCTCGGTATTGCTTAGCTTTTCTCTGAGAATCAACTTTCGATTAGTGGTAGCATTCTAGTACAGATTCATAATGGTGTCCCACATATTTTTCGTTGTATCTAACTCTACGATATGCGAAACAATATGGTCCTTGACACTGTCAAGAATCAACCTCCTCACATTGGCATTTTCCTTCTTGTATGTTGAGCTATGTTGGATCTGTAGGTACAGCTACAACACTGGTCACATATTCCTTGATACCATTCTCTTCTAGCAATAAAGAAATTTTGGCTTTCCAAACACCAAAATTTGAGGCTCCATCTAATTTGTCCTGATCTCTTAAACCTGCCGAGGCCATCTCAAAAGATAAAATAATAATAATAAATCTAAAGAGGTAGAATATGCTTTTATAAACCCTCAATTTTTCCTTCCTACGTTGAGCCTTTTCTACCCTCTGATCTGCTCTGATACCATGTGAAAATTCTATTGCAGTTACTGATTATTAATCTCCTATCTATATAGATTATTTTACTGCAAAAAAATAATTCACAACAAATATTGAAAAATAACCAACTACAACTTCACATATAAAATCACAAGAATAGAGAAGAAAACATGCAAAATAATGAACACAATATTTTTGGATAAATTGTCCTTGAAAAAACCCCAAAGGGAAAACCAGTACTGTAGATGAGGAATTTTATTAAACTTCAACAAATTAAGAGATACATAAATTGCTTGCCTCTTACTAGCAGAGCTACGGCAATACCCCTCAATTTCTCCTACTGAAATTCCATAGTTGTTGTCCCCAACGTTATCATTGCGCCCTTGCTATCACTACAAGACTATTTGCTCTCACTGCAAATTTATTTTCTATCACTGCAAATGCTTCTCAAGTGTGTGTTCTCCAAATGCACATTGATCCTCTTTTATACTATTCTCATTGAAAAACCAATGGCCATGATTTAATCTCAATCAATGGCTAAGATTAATTAGATTCTAACAACCCTAACTAACTAGATTCTACACGTGTCTAGAGGAATCAAATAATTAATTAAATAATTATCTCGACAACTAACTCCTTTCTAGAAGTCTCTAGAAAAATTAATTAATTAATTAAATATTTCTTGGGAATGGAGACACCTATCCAAGCTACAAAAATTAACATATACAACCCATGCAAAGATGTCATATTTATAGAAAGGCTATGGAGCGACGATCAGAATAGTTGAATATTGTAATTCGTTCAAGGAGAACCCATTCAAAATTTTAGTCTCACAAGGGCAAGTGAGACCTTGAAACCTGCATTTTTCATTGTTGAATGGGTGTATAATTTTCATGACGGTGTCTGATTCATACATTAAACCGAATATTATCGAACCACAAAGGTGTGAGGTAAACATTAAGTTTGCACTTGTTTGATCGTAGTGATTACATTGACCTTTTCTATTGCAGAATGGGAATTCATAATGAAGTCAAGTAAAATTGTGTTCAAGTTAGGTAGCACTTCATCTAAAATCATGATGAATCATAAAGAATTCATAGTTGCCTCCTCCTGCCCATGCCTTGTATAAGGCTATATGTATTTGACCGGTGGAAACCGTAACCCTAATTAGGGCATTGTTCTCAAATCTTCTCAACCTTGTTGCTCTTCTAGGAGAGGCCGGGTTTAAATCTAAGCTTTGACCATTTAGATAGTGTATGTGCTCCCTGTTTAACCTATTCCATTCTCCTACCAATTTTGGTTCTTCTAAAGAGTCGCCAATACAATCAGTGGTCAGTGGTTCCCATGCATAAGGAAAAGCAAACTCAATCTCAAACTCATTGTTCCCGTGCTGCTGCGGAAAATTGGTGGATGCCCTAAAGTGATTGAGTGGTTGTCATCAAACCGTGTTTATTAATTTATTAAAAATAAGAATTCAATATATTTTACGCCGAAGGCGTATCCTACTATGAAGTGAGCGAAACTGTTTTTTACGCCCTACGGTTGAGATCATCCTGGAGACTATTGTAATGATCGCAGCCGTTGAGCACAGTCGTGTGTATTTTCTTGAATACTTCCGGGAGATGATCAAATTTATCTCGGACGTTAGTTTTTTTCCACCGCTTTTTATCTTGTTTATCATTTTTCGCGATTTTCGATCATTTTTAAAGCAGTATGACAAATACGTTGATCAGTGTACGATTATCATTCAGTACTGACGGAATTTAATTGCACACAATATGACGTTGAGGAGTGGATAGAAGATATCAACGAGCTTTAGCAGCAGAAAGTAGAGTCTTTATACGAAATTAATGACCTGCTGTATGCTGTCATCTCCTACCCTTGTCTCGAACATCTCGCTCTGCATCTAACACAACACGTTGCCTTCTACCATTTAATATCTGCAACTTGCAAATGCCAACGGTTGAAAAAAAAATCCCGTCTACTTCATAAAGTCCTCGCTTCACGCCTGAAAATGAAATTTTAACTTTAACTGGCACTGCTAAATTGTTAAATCGATGGCCCAAGCTGCTCAAAAAGGATGCAAGACGATTCAAATAATTTCAACCGTTTGATTTTTGAAGTTTTCAATCACCAATGTTTTCCCCTGTTTATGTTACTTCATTCAACGTGTGTCAGTTATTTTGACAGCACGTGTGAGATATTTCAGGAAGAAAAAAACACTTCTAATATTCAATTTGATTAATGAGTTTCTGACGATAATAAATGCACAGCCGATACAACCAAAGAAAAATCACATCTGTACTACATGTCACTTGATCATATTTCGTTTTACAGTAATAGAAGAGTATTAATGTTAGGGGATGCAGCTTTGAAAAGTGGGGATTCGATCCAGGGTCTCTTGCCTTCTGAATGTGCATCGTTTGGATATAGCTGGGCGGGCGAAAAAATGGCGAGAACCCTCAAGGAATAGGTCGATCTGTTGTTCATACTTACCTTAGACTTTGCACAAATTGTGTTTTGCTGTGTATCCTACTATGAAGTGAGCGAAACTATTTTTTACGTCCTACGGTTGAGATCATCCTGGAGACTATTGTAATGATCGCAGTCGTTGAGCACAGTCGTGTGTATTTTCTTGAATACTTCCGGGAGACGATCAAACTTATCTCGGACGTTAGTCTTTTTCCACCGCTTTTTATCTTGTTTACACCTGAAGTCAGTCAACTGGATTTTGAGATCAACTGCGTAGAGTTCTGCATAGACATGCAAGACAATGTAATGCATCGCAACGTCACACGTATTTATATGCATGACCTTTCAACAGACAACATCAAAACTGCGAATGTCATTTTTTAATGTATACGAGGCAGTGTGAATATTTGTTGTCATTGTTATTCGCAACAACTGTCCTTTTACATTAATTGGATGCTTCACATGTCTAGAAGCGAAGCCCAAAGAAGCCAACAAGCGTTTTACCAGTTACGACATCTATGTTGCTCGAATCTGTGGAATCTTGACGGTTGCCATGGAAGAGCTCGGTGGGTTGTGTTTTGGATTGCTTGATTGCCTTTGAAGTTGGAGGAGAGGTTTTCAGTTGAAAACTAGGTGGAGACTAACCAAACACATTCAAGCAATGATGAACAGACAGATTGTCGATTTTCCTTTTTCGGTTTTCCTTTTTCTGTTTCATTTTTTCTGTGTCATCATTTACGTTTCCACAACATCTTTATGATGCTCCCTCTATCTGAAAATGTGCCTCTTCTTCTTGGACTTTTCACATCTCCATTGTCTTGACTGGGCATTAGCTCTCCAAGTATGAGACTTGTTGGTCAACAGGGAGACTAAGCTATCATCACATCACTGTGCTATTGGCATGAAACAGTGTCCTTTTGTAAGAGATAGAGTCACACACATCTAGGCTGAAGGAAACTATTAAATCCGTTCCTCATTGAGACCACCAAAAATCTGTCATGAATGATTTTTCATAGCAATTGTGTAACTGCTAGAAATGACTTTATGCAACAACTGAGTAACTATGGCAGAGGGCTTTTTGCAACAATTGTGAATGGCTTTCAACAATAGTCACAACAATTTTGTAACAACTGGGAATAACTTGTCTAGCAACTTGGAGTGATTTTTTGTGGCATTGTATGGTTGCTAAAGAATGGCTTTCTGCAACAATAGTGACTGCCATGAACTTCACTCTTACCCACGTTTATGAAGTCTACCAATGCTTTGTGCTCTTAATTCACCAGTTTTTGGGTGATGCAAGATTGTTGTTTTGCCCAAAGATGCACTTGCATCGGGATAACTTTGAGAATCATTAATTTGATGATTTAGTTTTCTATGCTTTTAAGTTCAATTTGAAGTTCAATTTTGTTGAGCATATCTATATAATGCCATTGGTTTTCAATATTTATTGGCCATTTTTGGGATTGGACCATAAATAATTATTTTTCCTTGGTTAATTTTGTCCTTGTCGAGAAAGCTTATTGTTCCCAAAATGTGTTTGTTAGATCCCCTTCTGATTATTCCTGATAATTATGGTTGAATATTTAAGAACAGCATAAAACTCAACAATATAATTTTATTATTACACTAGCAAGGGTTTGCAAGCAGCCAACAATCAATATAAGTACATGATCCGATTAGAAATTATACAACCAATATCAGATCAGATTTAGATAAAATATAAATATATTAAGGGAAGATTAGTCCAAAATCTATGAGTTACTAGGTAATCCAGATCAGATGCAAATTTAGGCCATGTCAAGAAATGTGACATATGTACCTTTTTCCTTTGATAGTTTAAATTCACTCCAAAATTGGAATATACACCTGCCATTTCCAATAAATAATTTAATGTCTTTGTCACCATGTTCTTTTTCTACATTTTGATAGCAAGCACAGTTACTTTTTTTGTCATACTTTTCTACTTCTATTTCCATAGCTATTATGGTATATTGTTTTTACTTCACATTTCCTTGCGATTAACTGTTATGCTGTTACAATTCTGTGAGTTTGAAATCATATATCCCAACTTGCCCGTTAATATCTTCTAGAGTGGTTCTACAATGTCATCGAGACCAATAGTACTTACATCATCTCCAATGGCCGCATCAGAGTTAGGAACACAAAATATAGTAATGGCACAAACCCTTATGAAATATTCCTCCATAGCTCCTCAACCATAACCAAACCATTGAATAATTTGAATCCATCTTGATTGTTCATGTCAAAGGCAAGAAAAGTGTTAAACAAATATCCAAACCATTTGAGATTTTTGCTTATAACCTTCGATGTAGGAGCAAGTGGAGATTGGCAAAGCAAGAATTGGATAGATTGTTGATACACAATTTTGTATCCAAAATTACAAAACAATTTGATACTCAACCGATATGTTCACTATTACATGCAAATTAAAAAAAGTTGCATTTCAAAATAATAATACAACAAGAGCTCAAGGTTTGCAATGACCACTTGTCGCATATAGCAATTAATTATCAAATTATATTTTTCAAATTTACTAAGGTTGATCCATTTCAAACAATATAACTATTCCAACCAAAAATTCGGCGTACCCAATTGCACACAAAAAGTGCAATAGCTAGTTTATATTTTTAATTAATTAATAAATACAGTGATTGATCACATAAAAGGAGATAGTCTCTCATTGAATATGCTTATTGCAGCGTATAGAAGACATGGGTGTCCTTAGGAGTCAGTCGCACTGTTTCACCGTATACAACAAATAGGTCTCCAAATCAACCAGTTTACGTTTGCCAGCATATTCCCAGCCTATGCCAAAATGGGATGTTTGAATAGGGTCTAGGTATCCATTAACGCATAACGGATAGGGGAAATTTTTCAGATCTAATTTGAAATGGTTTTGTAGAGATGCTTCAAAAATGTGGAAGCATAGAGAAGGCACGTGAGCTGTTGACCAAAGGCCTCAAATAAATGCGATTTCATGGAATACAATGATGGCAGGATATGCACAAAATAGATTTGTGGAAAAGGCTTTAGAAACTTTGAAGCAAATGCAATTGGAAGATGTGAAACCGGTCTCCCCAACCTTCGTTGGCATTTGGCGTCCTCCCTACCTGTGCTAAAATGGGATCTTTGGAATAGGGTATGGACAGAGGAGTTTTGTTTGTAGTTGCAACTACCCTAGTAGACATGCATCCAAAATGTGGAAGTATAGACAAGGCACTTGAATGTTTGACAAAATACCTCAAAGAGATGTCACCACATGCAATGCTATAATTGCAGGATATTCTGCAAATGGATTTGTTGAAAAGGCTTCAAGAAGAAAAATACAACCGGTAGGTGTAAAGCCAGACTCTTTAACCCTTGCTAACATCCTCTGAGCCTCTGTCAAATGAGAGCTTTGGAACAGGGTATGGACATCCATCAAAGCATAAAGGATAGATGAATTTTGTCAGATGTTGTAGTTGCTACTTCTTTGGTAGACATATATGCAAAAAAATGAAAGCATAGGCAAGGCAAGTGAACTGTTTGACAAAATGATTCAAAGAAATGTGGCCTCCTGGAATACCACGATCGTAGGTTATGCACAAAATGGCTTTGTTGAAGAGGCTTAAGAAACCTTAAAGAAAATGAAATTGGCAGTTGTAAAGCCAACATCCTCCCTGTCTGCGGCAAAACGGGAGTTTTGGAACAGGGTATTGATATCCATTGAAGTTTAATGTAAGGGGGATTTTGTCAGGTATTGTAGTTGAAATAATGTGGTAGGAATGTACCTGAAATGTGGAAGCAACGCACAAGAGCCGTTCAACACAATGCCTCATAGAAATGTGATCTCAAGGAATTCAATAATTGTAGGATACGGATAAAATGAATTTTGCAAGAACGCCTTTAAAATACTATAATTAATAAAGCACTTGATATTATAAGTTTTCCTTGTGTTCAACGTGTGTGTGCAGTTATGTAGGTTTAGTGGATGAGGTTTGTACATATTTCAATCACGAGTAACCCTTTGTATTATACGTAAAACTGATTGCTATGTGTGCATGGTTCACCTTCCTATCCATGCTGGATATTTTGCAGACACACTAAGCTTTATCATTTAGGTCTTAGTTAAACCTATGGTTCTTGTGTGAGTGTGCTTTCTTGGTGTCTCCAAATCACATATGAGCATAGTCTTAGGCTGCAATCGTATGTGGGAGGCTTACTAAAAAAATTGAGTAGAGGTGTTGCCGAGATTTTTTAGGAGTATTTTAAATTGGTATGGTTCAATGAATTTTATAGTGGTTTAAGTTTAAAGGTTTAAGCTTCAAAATTTACAAAAATTGATGGTTTCATGAATTTTATTGTTTTGCATATTAAGTTTAATAGAATATATAAATATAAAATGATAATAAATATTAATTGTTGAGAATTTAAAAAATAAAGATTGACGAGTGGCAGAAAATTTCTTAAGCTAGTGGGAACAATATTTAGCACCACTTTAAATGCATTTTCTTAAAATCATAATATAGAAAGTAGGAACTCCTACTTATCAGGAAAAGTCTCTAACTACTCCTATAGTAATTCTTTTGGCCTTATGGAAACCTTACTTCATAAAAAAAAGTTCTTGAAGCCCCTCCATGGTACTGGAGCCTTAGGAGTATTTACAACAATTTTCTTTTACATCCTAAAAATGATGCGACTTTTTCAAACATCTACACAAAAGTGGGTAGATGGTGTGAGGTTCAATTAACAAAGAGCTTAATGAAAGATAAAAGAATTAAAAATATCTTTAGATGTAGTTGGATTCAAGTCCATAAAATGGTACATGTGTTTATTGTAGGAGATTAATCATATCCAAACAACAAGAGTTCTATGCAAAGTTGGAGAAATTGGCTTGGGAGATGAAGGTAGTAGGAAATTTTCTAGATTCAAGATATTTACTCAATGATGTGGAAAAGGAGGAAAATAAATTATTTTTTCTACCAAAATAGTGAGAAGTTGATAGTTTCTCTTGGTTTGTTAGATATGGCCCCCAAGAATAATAATTAGAGTTATGAGGAACCTTCAAGAATGTGTTGATTGCCACAATACGATGAAATTAATCTCAGAAATTACTTCCAAAGAAGCTATTGTGAGAGATATGATCTTTTACCATGAATTTAAACATGGAGAATAGTTTTTATGGAGATTATTAGTGACACTAATTGAAGTAATATGAAAATAGGATTGCACTATAATATTGTGCACTATGTCATACCTAAACTAATATTGAAGGAACACAATTTTACTTTTAATTTCTAGAAATTTCTTTTTCTTTTATCTTTTATTTTCAGAATTTTGCTTTATATGCTATGACAATAGCTTCATAAATTATATGCATTGGGTGCATTCTAGATTCACCACTTATGCATGCTATTGGTGAAAGGAAGTTGGATGAGCGGAAACAATTTCCTACGCTAATCTAATCAGGAGAGAGTTACAAAATTTTTATTTTAACACATTTTACTATTACAATAAGGGAAGCACATACATAGAAGAATGGGAATAGAACATCAAGGATGCATTAAATAGTAACACCAAATATATGTGGGGAAAATCCTTTTGGGTAAAAAACCACACCCTTCAAAGGCACAGTTGTGTTGTATTACTTCAAATAAGAGTTACAATACATCACCAAGTACATAGCCTTCTTCTACAAGTGCTTCAAACAAACACCTGTTCTAGAGTGATACTAGCAACACTTCGTTAACTGCAAACAAACTATGCATTATACAACTCAAGGCACTCAATAAATAGAGTGATACAAGCTTCTCTAGAAGATGAGGAATTTATAAATACAAAAGGAACAATATTCAATGCCTTAGACATGCATTTGGACACATGTTCAATATTCCCTTACACCTCCGACAAGTGTCAAACATGCAAATAGTCTTCTTCCAAGCTTGGGTGCCCAAAATATGCTAAAAATAGGCTATGATATATGCCTTACACATCTTATAGAGATTATCATAGAATCTGTCATAGTTGACAACACCTACAGCTATAAGAGAATTTTTCATAACTGACTAAAAATAGCTAATTCTCTTACATCCTTTCATAACCAAACTTTGGCACCAACTTTCACCCATGCATTTAAAGATACCTTATGGTGCATCATAAAATCTATCATATGTCATAGATTCCAAAGTGGGATGCCTATGTCCACTTGGGATGATGATGTGTCATCTAGTCACCTCCAACGAAGATGCCACCCAGCCAGTGGGTCCCAATTAGTGACATGACACCATAGGCATTTAAACTATTCAAATAAATGCATTAAATTACAACAATTAAATCAATGTTAGGACTCTAAAGTTGAGACACATTAATCCAAATATTCTCCCACTTGTTGAAGACCTGCCAAGAGTCGAATGGAATCATCTACTCAAGGCCCCAAGGCCCATGGAATCAAACACCATCTGAACTTCTCTATGCTCACTAGTTTTGTCAGTGCATCTAAAACATTCACCAAAGTGTCAACCTTCTCAAGGTTCACTTTTTTGTCTTCTACCATATCATAAACAAAATGATACTGTACATCAGTGTGCATTGTTTTGGCATGGAAGGTAGGATTCTTTGCTAAACAAATTGCACTTTGACTATCACAACAAATAGTAATTTTTTTTGTATCTAAACCAATATCAAAACATAACCTATTAAGCCAAATGGATTCCTTACAGGAATCAATGGCTGCCATATACTCTAGCTCTATCATGGAAAACACAACTACAACATGCTACTTAGTCATCCAATTGATAGCACCACTAAACATCATAAAAACATAACCACTGGTGGATCTTCTGCTATCAATGTCACCTATCCAATCTGAATCGACATATCCCCGAATGCTCTTATGTCTCTCAATACTATGCTCTTTATAGAACTTTTCAAACTCTATCGAACAAAACTCACCACCATTATTAGTCCTCAAACACTTAATCTTTTTGCTCGAGTCTAATTTTCAACCAAGGCCTTAAACTCCTTAAACTGACTAAAGACTTCAACTTTACTTCTGAGGAAATAAAAAAATGTCCTACTATAATAATCTATGAAAGAAACAAACTATAAAAAATTTGATAATGAAGGAACATTTATAGGACCAAAAACATCCAAATGTACATAATCCAAGACCCCAGAAGACTTATAAGAACTAGAGTAGAAAGAAACATAGTGTTGCTTTCCATATACACAATTTTCACAAAAGTCAAACTCGATATTACAATCATCAAGGCCTTTAACAAGGCTCTTATTTTTTAGGGTTCTAAGACCCTTCTCACCAATGTGACCAATTCATTGGTGCCATAACATTTTCTTCTCTATAGGAAGCTTCTCTTCCATGGAATGAGCACCCTTAGGTACCCAAAATGCATGGCCATCGGATGTAGCTGCAACATGCTTCTTCTTGGCACAATCTGATGGTGAGGATGAGGAATCCAAAGGTCTATTCTTTGGTACATCAGAAGAACTATTGCACTGTACAGTGCATGCATCAAGATAAAACAAAGTTCCAAGATGAAATCCCTTAGCTAGCACCATAGCTCCTCTAGTCATCTTGCATCCTCCACTAGAGAAAACAACTTGCACTACTAAATCATTCAATTTACTTGGAGAAAGCAGGTTTCGTGCCAAACATGGGATATTTAAGATACCATCAATCCCCTTCACTCTTCCATCAGGAAATCTAATTTTGACTCTTCCATAGGCAACAATCTTTAGATGAGAGTCATCACCCAGGTAGACCTCTCCACCATCAAACTCATCATACTTTGAGAACCAATCTCTATGAGAAGTTAGTGTCAAGGGTATGTGTAGGATCATCATGCAAAAAATAGGCCCTTAACTGGCAAAAAATTCAGATAAATCAGAGTTAGGCAACTTGATGTAAAAATTTGAATAAGTTATCTATATTATTTCAAAAATATGTAAGAATATAATTTGTAGAAAATTCAATGTAGTTTTCTAAACTACTAGGTTTTAAAAAAATCTGTTGGTGAAAATTTGAAATTTCAATGCAATAGTACTTAAATTTAGGAAAAAAATAAGTAGGTGTTTGTCGACCACCCTAAGCGCTATAAAATGATAATTTTTTCTTATAATATTTTAGATATAAGTATGGACTCATGTCCTGATGTGATGCATATTTTTTTGTAATTTTTTTCCAAGTAAATAATTAATTATGAATTTTTTATTACAAGTTTTTAAAAATATAAAAACTTGTATGTCTGACCACCTTAACTTGGTCAAAACTTCATGAAATTCAATTTTTTTTTTAATCCTATAATATGTGAAGTATTGAATGTGACACATGTTTCATATTCAAAAAATGTGATACTGTTTGAAAGCTATGGATGTTTTTCAATCAGCCTATCAATCAGGACTTTAGTCATAATTCTAATAGAAAATGAATAATAATTATTTATTTATTTCAAAGTAAAGCATAATTTATGTTGGTGGAAAGCTAAGAATCTCCTTTTAAAACCCTTTTTGTTCCATCAATTTTGGGTAAAAAAAATTCGTCAGCCACATACCCTACACATACCCATCATATCGCCACTTTTTTGATCCATCATGATCCTACACATATCGTGAATGGATGCACCTAAATTTTTCAACGACACATCATCTAATGCATGGGCTTCCAAGGCTACAATAAATTCTTCTCCATCATCTTGGGATGATTTCTCAAATTTAGAATTGGAGAAAGAAGTGCTTATCTTCTTCTTATCCTTCTCACAATCTTTTCGGATGTGACCAGTTTCACTACAATTCCAACATTTTTCCTTGGACTTCTACCAGTAGACTTTGATCTCCCCAAAGACTTTGACTTAGATTTCTTTTCTTTCTTTTTGCTTCTCTCTTTTGGTCTTCCACGGACTGCAAGACCCTCCTTGGCCATCTCAAAAGACTTCCTTCGCATCTCCTCAAATACTAATGAGACAATGACCTCATGCATATTGAAGGTGGAATTAGTACTTCCAATAGACATTACTAGGTGATCCCAAGAGTCTGGCAAGGAACACAAAAGGAGCATGCAATGGTGTTGTTCATCTATTTTGTCTCCAACAAAACCCAGTTGTGCAATGAACATGTTAAAAGAGTTTAGTTGATCTGCAACGAATCCTCCATCTTCCATTTTTGAGAGAATACATCTTATTTCTCAGGAAAAGCTTGTTTACAAGGGATTTAGCCTGATAGTCATCACCAAGCTTCTTCCATAAAGAAGTAGAAGTTTTCTCTTCATGGACATTCACCAGAATGGAAAAATCCAAATAGAGTCTAATAAGACCCTTGGATTTCCTATCCATGAGATCCCAATCCTCTTGTTCCATGCTTGAAGGTTTGGTTCCAAAAATTGCAAACCATAAGTCTCGGTCTACTAACATGTCTTCCATTTTGAGCTTCCACAACTCAAAATTACCACTGTTAAATTTTTCCATCTCAATCCTCCCAGATGTGCCTACCATCTCTTTCCTATAACAAGGTAACAAAACACACACTTCTACAAAACTCCCACTGAAATAGAGATTAGATCAAAAAACCCTTCTACCCAACAAAGGAACTAAGGCTGGCTAGGCTCTGATACCAACTGAAAGGAAGTCGGGTGAACGGAAACAACTTCCTACACTAATCTAAGTGGGAAAGAGTTATAGAAATTCCATTTTAACACTTTTTTACTCTTACAATAAGAGAAGCACACACATAGAATAATTGGAATAGAACAACAAGGATGCATAAAATAGTGACACCAAATATATGTGGGGAAAACCCTTTCAAGTAAAAAACCCCACCCTCCAAAAGAACAGTACTATTGTATTAAGTATTCAAATAAGATTTACAATACATCACCAAGTACATAACCTTCTTCTACAAGTGCTTCAAACAAACACTTGTTCTGGAGTGATATTGGCAGTACTTTCTTACCTACAAATAAAATATGCATTCTACAACTCAAGGCACTCAATAAATAGAGCAATACAAGCTTCATGAAGCATTTATAAGGTGAGGGATGTCTAATTCCAAAAGGAACGATATTCAATTCCTTAGGCATGCATTTGGACACATGTTCAATATTCCATTACACTCCCAACAAATGTCAAACATGCAAATAGTCTTCTTCCAAGATTGAGCAACCAAAATATGCTAAAAATAGGCTATGATATGTGCCTTACACATCTTATAGTTGTCATAGAATATGTCATAGCTGACAACACCTACAGTTGTAAGAGAATCTATCTCAACTAACTAAAAATAGTTGATTCTCTTACATCTTGTCATAACACAACTTGGGCGCCAACTTTCACCCATACATTCAAAGATGCCTTATGACATGTCATAGAATCTATCATATGTCATAGATTCCAAAGTGGGATCCCTATGTCCAGTTGGGATGATGATGTGTCATCCAGTCACCTCCAACAAGGATGCAACCCAACCAGTGGGTCCTAATTAGTGACATGACACTATAGGTATTTAAATTATACAAATAAATAGATTAAATTACATAAATTAAATTGATGTTAGGACTCTAAGGTTGAGACAACTTAATCCCAACAATTGGGGTATCTATCAAAGATTAATTTTATGATAACATGTATATTTAATTTATTTCTTTTCATAAAATAAATATACTTATGATATGAAAATTTGGAAGAGGGGGTGAAGAATTAGTAAAAAAAAAAATGTGGCTTAAACACTTATAGTAAATGGAAAGATGTTTGATAGAAATAATGGGAGAGGATTGCTCAAAGTTATTCTTTCCATTTTGTATAGTTGTTTTATTTGTGTTAATTATGTTATCTTTTGTCTATATTAAGTCAATCATTTAATTAAAAAAATAAAAGGGACCCCTTCAAATAAAAATATGTATTTACATTGATCACTTTGAAAAAATTGAAATTTTATACATGGTCCACACAATAACAAGAACCCAAAGTTGTGACATGGAAAATTTCAAGTGGGCTCACTTTGTCTTTGGATGGATCATCAATAAAAAATAATGAGTTTGTATTGTACATAACACCCTACAATCCATTAAATCAAATATCCAATAGCTTATGGGAGTTAAGGAAAATCCTAAAAAGAAATACTTGTGGATTCTTGTTGATCATTCGATGCAAATGATTTATGGTTCTAATCATTTGATGAGCCAAGACAACATGATTATAATTCATCGGTTGGATACATATGAGTTACTTAATTTAAAATAACTTCAAACATATCCTTAATTATTAAAATGAATGTTAAGAAATGACTACACAAGCCAAAAAACTCTAAAGTATGTGAAGGTTTGGTCAAGGATTTTAATTATTGTCAATGAATGGTAAACATCTTGATAGGGGATTTTTAGGTAAATGTGAGTCCTTAGAGTTGAGTTCCTAATGAGATAGGGATATGGATGAGGTAGAATATAACCTTAAGGATGCAAGTCTCCATGCCACTATTAAGGTTCTATCTCTTTCGAGTCGATGGAGGTAGTTATTGTAGGTGATAGCGAACATAAGTCAAGATTGAACTTCCCATATCAATTTAAAATGTGATCTTCCCACACTAACATGACAAAAAAATATAGTGGCATGCACCAACTTCTTGAATAGAATCAAATTCCACTAGGAGTGACCAAGACTATGATGGTGGCATGTTGGTAGAAGGAAATATTTCTATTGTAAAGGTGAAGAAAGCTTGCAATATGAAATTTAATTAATAGTAATTGAAAATCTAGATCCAAAGATTAACCCTTAATATGAATGTGATTTCAAAATAAAACCAAGAAAATTAAACCTTAACACAAGACACTAGATTTACATGGATTAACCGCTAAGGGAAAAAACTCCACCATGGAAAGAGAGAGGGAAGTATATTACTAATCCAAGAGAGATTACAACAATAATAAACTTCTTTGAATAACTCTGTAGAATCTGTTGAACATCCAAAACACTGAGAGCGGGGGGAATCAATATTCCACAAAATGATAATAAAATACACTTAACGATTATTACAATTTTCATAGAATCAACAAGACAAAACATAGAAATAAGTAAATGCAATCATGCACATGAACACCAAGATTTTTATGTGGAAAACCCAAAATGGGAAAAACCACAGTGAGGGTTAACTCACAATATACTATATCCAAATACAAAATATTATAGGGCTCACTGCTAGGACTCACTATCCTTAAAAGGTTGACAGTCTGAATACAAAAGATGGCTCACTACCAAGATAAAATGATAGTGGCTCACTGCCAAAAGAATGAACTGGTGGAATACACCTTCAATGTATAGGGTTCAGTTCCATTAAAGCTCAAAATAAAATCTATACTACTAATAAATCATTTAGGCTCTGATCTTCTCCTCTATTCACTTGCTTGCACACACACACACACTTTCTCCTTCTCACTCTCTTGTTCATTTATCTCTCTTCTATATTTCATCTTATATATATATGCAAGCATATCTTATTCATCAATTAGGTTGGCCTATTTGGATGAAGACAAAATAATGAAAACATTTCTTCATCAGCACCATATAAGATTTGAACATTTTATCCATGTAGTGCATTATGCCAAGTTGGCTATTAGTCTTCATAATATATTGCATTCGCTGAGTCGACCAAGACTGAAACACAATTCTCCAAACCAACAAATTATCCTCAAAGAAAAGACCTTATGGATCTGAGAACACATTAATTTCACATCATACTACTAGTAAAGAGACTATCACCAAAATCATAGTATAAGAATGTTCACCTTAGTAGATTGCAGAGTCTCCCACATAGTACATACCTCACACAAAACATTGGTAAAATATAGAGTTAAAATCTAGCAGAGATAACTTTGTGTTCATAGCAAAAGACGACTCAAGATCCAAGAAATAGTAGTGTGAATGAGTCAATAAAACATGGTTAAGAGATTAGATTCATATCACATTTTGGGATGAGTTTCAGACTCAAATACCAACACATTGATCCATCACAAAGGATTATTACCAATAGAGAACAACTTCTGGTAAACCAAGAAAATTTCCCATATAGTTATCACCATGTAGTTATTACCATGTTGACATCAATGACAACATAGGAACAACCAACACAACCATCCATACTTCATGCTCATGTTGCAAAGCTTCCAACAATCTCCTCCTTTGGAATTTATGGCAACATGCATGAAAAAAACTTTTCAAGTATACCATAGCTAAATGTTATGACTACTCCCCCTATCAAAATTGTTCTTCACAAAAAAAAATTGTTCTGACTCTTTATCTCTCCCCCTTTGAAATCAATGATAAAGGAAGGGGTCCGGTATAAATGTGTATATAAAAAATGTAGCCAAAAAGATATGAACACATATTTAACCTGATGAAGAACCTTTGAGACTCTCTAGGATATCCTTCCATAATACTTTACCTTCTTCCCATGAACCTTTTTCACTAATGAGAGTTTTGTAAAATAGCTCAAGTTTCGTTAGAGACTTTATACCATCTATTGAATTATTGGGACTAAGATTGATCTTTGATAATTCACCAATACAACCAAGAGCACTAGAAACAGAAGTATGTCTGAGTTTAATAATGACTTTGAGTGCCACAAACTTCCTGATAACATCTATTCTTCGGTCCTATAGAGAGAAAAATTTATCCTAAAGCTGCACAATGTAGGACCACATCTGGTTATCTTTATCTTCTACTAACCTGTATGTATCTTCTTGAGTGCTTAGTCGAGACTCACTCATCCTTATCTCATTTCTCATATCTAATGTATTTCCAAACAAGTCTACACAAAATAAAAGTAGTTCTTGTGCCTCTTTTTCAAAACCTTGTACACTCTTAAATTCCTTCATTACTCGATCATGTGCACTCACACATTTTCCTTTGATATCATTCAAATATTCTTCATCAAACCTAATTCTAGAAGACATTTCAAGTCTGGATATGTGGAATTTCAAAGAATTAATCATGCCATGAAGATTCTCCATAACAGAAATAGATGAATCAAAATTAGCATTAGGAATAATCTTCTACAAATCTTCCAAAGCTCTATGAATTTTTATTCTTCCATGCTCCTGTTCAAGCTCACTTCCTTCTATGAATTTTAGCATCACTACACTCTTCCTTTTCTTCCCTGTTCTGGTTATGTTACTAGAGGTACTTTCTTCATTGAGATGCTTAGGGCTTTCCAACAAAATTTTAGCATATTTATCAATTTCAGCCTCTGCCAATTCATAATCCAATTCAGATATCCAAACTAACCTTGATTCAATTTCTTCCATGTGACAAAAATCTGTAGACACAAGAAAATTTATGCTTCTAGAGTATCTTTCCATAACACTTACTGGAATCCTAGACCTTTTGTTCATCTTCATCTAAAATGTTCCAAAGAATGCAGGAAAGGAATATTCTTGTGCATCCAAACTACCAAGATTTATCATGAAGTTTTTGATTTGATAGGCAATAGGCTCTGAATTTGACAATTCTAACCTTCCTATTGGGTATGTGCAGGATCATCATGGAAAAAATATTCTCTTAAGTGGTGAAAAATTTAGAAAAATTAGAGTTAGGAAACTTGACGTAAAAATTTGAATAAGTTATCTATATTATTCCAAAAATATGTTAGAGTAGAATCTATAGCAAATTGAATGTAGTTTCTAAACTACTTGGCTTTTTTTTTTTTAAATCTATTTGGAGAAAATTTGAAATTTCAATGGAGTAGTACTTAAATTTCGGGAAAAAAAGAGTAGGTGTCCTGCCTAACCACCCCTAACCACAATAAAATGATAATATTTTTTTATAATATTTTAGATATAATAGAGGACTCATGTCTGGATATGATGCATATTTTTTGTAATTTTTTTCCAAGTAAATAATTAATTATAAATTTTATTACAAATTTTAAAAAAATATAAAATCGCTATGTTTGACCACCTTAACTATTAATAAAAACTTCATGAAATTTTTATCCTATAGTATGCAAAGTATAGAATTAATACATGTTTCGGATTCAAAAATGTGATACTGTTTGAAAGCTATAGATATTTTTCAATCAGCCTATTAATTAGGACTTTAGTCATAAATCAAATGGAAAATTAATAATAATTATTTATTAAATTCAAAGTAAAGCATAATTTATATTGGTCGAAAGCTAAGAATCTCCTTCAAAAACCCTTTTTTGTTTTATCAATTTTGGGTATAAAAATGTCATCAGCCACATACCCATCATATCACCACTTTTTGTACCATCATGGTCCTGCACATGCCCTATTACTGGTAACTCTTTCACAAAGAAAAAGAGTAGACAAACAACCAAATATCCATACCAAAAATTATTCTTTATGCTCTTCTTAATGTCCTTTAATTTATTTGGGAGATGTATGTGAATTTTTTCACACAAGTCATATTCCATACCTCTTAATACTATATCAACAACAATATTCACCACAACAGTAGAAACTATAGAATCATTGTTAGGGATACAAACTTTATGACCAATGAGTATAGCAGCATACCTTGTTACCGGATCAACAATCGATCTCAAACCAATTTGTTTTCCTTTAGAACTTGCACCTGTAACCTCAATTATTTATTTCTCATTCATGGCCTTCAGTTGAGGAACCATTCTAGAGGAACATGGACCAACTACATCTCTAATTGCCTCTCTCGTAACTAGATGTGCCTCATCAATCCACAAAGATTCACCATGAATTCTTCTCAATACCATTCTAATATACTTCTCAAATTCAAATAAAGGAACTTTCATCCAAACATCCAACTTTTTCTCAACCGATACTCTATAGGCATCATGATTCTCTTTCAATTTGTTTTCCTAAAGTACATTCAACTCAACTATTAAATTTCTTCAATCTTACTGTAAACAAATGAATAGGTATATTATGTGGGAAACACTCTCAGAGGGATGCAAGAGAATGCACCAACAGATTCTTTCGACACTTTCCTCATATATCTCTTAAACCTAGCTTTATCCACACAATTCACAATCTTTGAATTATCTATCAACAAAAGTGAAAGATTGTGCAAACATAAATACCTCTAAAAATATTGATCGAGAAATGTATAGACATCCTATTTTCAGAGTTCACTTCAAATTTATTTAATATTTTCTTTAGATTCTGAAACTTTGAATCCCATTCTAAAATTTCTTAACACGCTTCTCTAAAAATACACAGGCCTTTAATTTTATCTAAACTTATTCCTTTCATTCTGAATGATTTTGTAATAAATGTTTCAACTTGGAAGTAGATTTCCTTGAAAATTGTGTATGTCTCCATTCTTTCAAATTCTACAAACCTCACTCTCCACACATGCGACTGATAAGATACCTTAATCTTGTTACCACTTTAAATATAATTTTGTCATGATATGCCACAAGTACCAATGAGGGGGTTTATTAGATTTTTTGATGATTGCTCCCACTTAGCCACTGCTTTCATTTAGAAATTGATGGGAGTATCTATACTGGAGGTCAACACAGATAAGATATATTTTTCCTTTCTCTAAATCCTTTCCATTTCTTTCCTTGGTTCTTCTAGATCAAAGGTTTTATCATTCTTCTTCGCTAGATAGATATTCTTCTTTCTTCTGCTATTACTACCAAGATGTTTCAATTTTCTTTACTTATAACAAGCAACATTTTTCTTTTCATTTTCCCTTTTATTCAATAGACTATCTTTATATCTATTATTCTTTACCTTAGAATCATTATCATTATTTTTGTATTCCTTTTCCTTATGACCATATTTCTTGCTGGAATGACAAACACCATTGAAGTATAAATACCTTTTTGCATCATGTTGTTTTACAAGAATTTTTCTAGAATTGCTTCTTCACTCCTTGACTTGTTTATATTTGTACCACATCTTCTTACCAGTGAATTGCTTCATTTTAGAGCTATGACCTTTTTCAAACCCTAAACCACTCTTACCCTTTTCGAATATTTGAGATGTAATCAATTCATCAAGCATCGTGAGCTTATCTTAAACTTTTCTTCAAAAATATTTTCCCTTTCCATATTAGATTTTAGGATTTATACTTCTAATTCAAGCTTTCCATGTTCATCCATTTTCTTTTGAATTTCAATCTCCTAAAATTCTTCAATTCTTTTCTTCTCATCTGATTGTTCCAGCAAGCTAGTAATGATTTCTTCTCCTTCAGTCAATAGATCGCATAAATCCATACTTATATTTTGTAGATTTTCAATGTGCTCATTTTCTTTTATCAACTTGTCCTTCAAGGATTCCATTTCCTCTAAAAATTTAGAAGAGACTATTTTCGAGGGAAAAAATTTCTCATGTTCAAGTTTTGGGACCTTCCTCAAGTTGTTAGGCTTCTTCTGAGGAACCAAGCTTTCATACCAATTGTTGAACACCCAAAATACTAAGAGGGGGGTTGAATCAGTATTCCATAAACTGATAATAAAATCCACTTAACCATTATTAAATTTTTTATAGAATCAACAAGAGAGAACACAAAAATAAGTCAATGCAATCACACACATGAACACTAGTATTTTTACGTGGAATATCCAGAATGGGAAAAACCATGGTGAGGGTTAACTCACAATATATTATATCTGGATACAAAATATTACGGGGATCACTCCCAAGACTCACTATCCTTAAAAGGCTCACAGTTTGAGTAGAAAAGATGGCTCACTACCAAGATACAATGATAGATAGTGAATCATTGCCAAAAGAATAAACTGATAGAATACACCTTCAATGTGCAAGGTTCAATTCCACTGAAGCTCAGAATCAAATATGTACTACAGATAAAGCATTTAGGCTCTGATCTTCTCCTATATTCACTTGCTTTTATACACATGCACTTTCTCCTTCTCGCTCTCTTGTTCATTCATCTCTCTTCTATCTTTCATCTTATATATTATAAGAATATCTTATTCATCAATTAGGTTGGCCTAATTGGATGAACACAAAATAATCAATACCTTCCTTTGTCGACACCATATAAGATTTGAACATTTTATCCATGATGTGCATTATTCCAAGTCAGCTATTAGTCTTCATAATATATTGCATTCATTGAGTCAACCAAGACTAAAACATAATTCTCCAAACCAACAAATAATCCTCAAAGGAAACACCTTTCAGATCTAAGAACAAATTAATTTCCCATCATACTACAAGTAAAGATACTATCAGCAAAACCATAGTATAAGAATGTTCATCTTAGTAGAATGCGGAGTCCCCCACATAGTATACCTCACATAGAACAATAGTAGGATACAAAGTTAAACTTTATCAGAGATAAATTTATCTTCATAGAAAAAGACATCTCAAAATCAAAGAAATAGTAGTATGAATGAGTCAATAACACATGGTTAAGAGATTAGAGTCATATCAAATCTTGTGGTGAGTTCTAGACTCAAATACCAACGCACTGATCTATCACAAAGGAGTATTACCAGTAGAGAACAACTTCTGGTAAACCAAGCAAACTTCCCATATAGTTATCACCATGTAGTTATTACTATATTAAATAGGTGAAAGAGAACTGAGAGGGGGGTGAATCAGTTGTCACAAAATTCAAACTTAAAACTTCAATACTTATTAATTCCACAACCACACTATTATGTTATTAAGTAAGAGCATGAAACACAAATAACAGAAAGTAAATCAACACAATGGACACCTAATTTTTATGTGGAAAACCCAATGAGGGAAAAACCACAGTGAGGGTTAGCTCACAATAGAAAGATTATAAAATGAATACAAAGGCTCACTACCAAGGGCTCACTGCCCAAAAGAGGACTCACTATCCAAGTACAAAGGCTCACTGCCTACAGAAAGGACTTACTATCCAATAGGGAGGCTCATTTCCTATAGATACAAAAGAGAACAAAATATACACCACAACAATTTACACACATTCATAGGACTGTAGAAACATTTAGCTCTTCCTTCAACACAATGAAGAACTGCTATTCCAACTCACTCACACATGCACACACTTCTACTCTTATGATTTGTGGCTCAATTTCATCACTTTGCATCACATTGTCATACAGATCTTCACAATTCAACTTGCTTATATACCATCCTCAACCTTAGAAACTTTCTCCAAGGTCAGCCACAAATATCTCATTTCATAAATTCAAAATAGGTCAGAAACTCAACATTCTCACAGTGGAAAGGAATGAGAGTGGACCAATAAAAAACATTTTTCAAGATCAAAAATAATATCTCAAATCAACCACATGCTTCCTTAATTAAATATTATTCTTCAAATGAAGTGTAAACACCAGGTCAGCCAAACCTAACGAAAATACAAAATAACATTGATGTACACACTTCCCAACAAGAATATGACATGTAGACACCATGACACGCTTCCTTATGCATGAGAATACATCTCAAAATCTTCTAGATACATCTATAGAAAAACAACAAACTTCAATCACTGAACACCTTTCACCATTTTGTCCGAACTATATAAACTAATACTAAAATATTGAAACATGACTTCCAGATCACCAATCTTCAAACCTCTTTGCTAGAGCACTGAAAATACCTAGGTATGTGCAGGATCATGATGGGCCAAAAAGTGGCAATATGATGGGTATGTTGTTGACAAATTTTTTTTTACCCAAAAATTGATGAAACGAAAAGGGTTTTTAAAGGAGATTCTCAGCTTTCCACCAATATAAATTTTCTTTACTTTGAATTTAATAGGTAATTATTATTCACTTTTTATTTAAATTATGACTAAAGTCCCCGGGATTGATAGGTCATCGGAAAACATCTATAGCTTCTTCAAAACGGTATCACGGTTTTGAATCTAAAACATGTCATATCTTCTATGCTTCGCGATACTATAGATTAAACAAAAGGAAAATGAATTTCATGAAGTTTTTAACGCCAAGGTGGTCGACATACCTAGTTTTATATTTTAAAATGTTGTAATAAAAATCATAATTAATTATTTACTTGGAAAAATTACAAAAAAATATGCATCACATTGAGGCATGAGTCTCTACTTTATATATAAAATCTTATAAAAAGATATTATCAGTTTATTGTGGTTAAAAATTTTAATGACACTTCTACTTTATTTTTTCCCGAATTTAAGTACCATTGCATTGAAATTTCAAATTTTCACCAAATAGATTTTTTAAAACCTTAGTAGTTTAGAAACTACATTCAATTTGCTACAGATTCTATTCTTACATATTTTTGAAATAATATAGATAACTTATTCAAATTTTTATGTCAAGTTTCCTAACTCTGATTTTTTTGAATTTTTTGCCACTTAAGGGCTTGCTTTTTCCATGATGATTCTACACATACCGACCTTCACAAGACATATTCCAGATCTACAAGATCTAAAATGAAATAGAGGAGAACTGCAAAGCAACAATATTTCTCCCAGTCCATAGAAGACCAACTCTGCCAGAACAGTTCACATATCGGTGAACATAACTTTCACGTAGGTATCAAACCAGAAGCTAAAACTTAGGAGATATCACTACTAAATCACCATTATCAAACCTTCAGATCTACACAAGTATAGGAGCAACATGGGAAAAATGCAAAGCACATATCGGAGAACATTTTGAACACCTTCATCATTCTAGGTTCTCTTCTTCATTAATTTTCTCAAAATCACTTGGAAACTTATCAAACCAGCACATCTACAATTCCATAAAGATAGCTCCATGTACTCACAACATCTCAATAGCATCTCAACTATACATGCACAATCTGCAACATATTGATTTGTGTTGAAATCAATGACAACATTAATGAAAACACCACCAAACTTACTTATACCTGCAACAATATCCCCCTTTGTCATTGATGGCAACACATGATGTGAAAAACCATCAAATACAAACATTTACACAATATCCTAGGAGAACACCTTCTCTTCTTGTTCACCTATTTTTCACATGACTTTCTCTCCCCCTTTGACATCAATGGAAAAGATCAACAACTCTTATTACTCCCCCTTAGGAGTACACTCATACTGCAACAATGAAAACCTTTTCTACTCCCCCTACGGAGTCGACCCATTTATCTGTCCAGATAAATGAAGAATTTGTGAATTCACTGGACTGATGCACCTTCATGTGCACCTAGTTGGGATGGAAAATGAACACTAACTTCTTCCTAAGATGCTGAAAAGCATCCTTCAAAAGAGCCTTAGTAAACATGTCTGTAATTTGTTCCTTTCTTGTCACATACTCCAATATGACTTCATTCTTCAACACTTTTTCTCTCAAAAAATGATACTTGATAGATATGTTTTTTGTTCTTGAATGCATAACTAATTTCTTTGAAATGTTTATTGCACTTGTCACAAAAAATAGCAATAGGCTCATCACATACCACACCAATGTATTTTAGTGTTTACTTCATCCACAAAACCTATGTGCAACACGATGTTGCAACAATATATTCTACCTTTGCAATGGATAAAGAAACCGAGACTTTATTTTTTACTCAACCATGAAACAAATCTTCCACCAATAAAGAAAGCACCACCACTGGTACTCTTCTAGTCATCTACACATCCAACCCAATCAACATTTGTATAAGCACTCAGGGTGAAATCATAACTCTTAGGGTCCCATAGTTCATAATCTGGTGTACCTTTGAGATATCTAAATATCCTCTTTACAACTATAACATGTGCTTCTATAAGATCTACTTGGAATCTAGAAACTAAACATATTGCATGCATAATATCTAGTCCAATAGCAAAAAGATACAATAGTCCGACAATCATATATTTATATTTTCTCTAATTAGTCTTAGCAGATTCATCATCTTTACTTAGTTTACATCCAATTACAATAGGAGCAAAAACTGGTTTGGAGTCAGCCATCCCAAACTTCTTCAATAGCTCTTTTACATACTTAGATTGTGAAATGAATATTCCTTTATCAGTTTGATCCACTTGTAGACCAAGGAAGAAATTCAATTCACCAATCATAGACATCTCAAAAAAAATTTGCATCTCTTCAACAAACCTTTTACACATGCCTTCATTTCCACTAAAAATGATATCATCAACATATACAACTACTACCAACATTTTGTTACCTTCCACTTTGAAGTAAATATTATTGTCAACAGAACCTTTGCTGAACCCTTGCTTTGTCAGATATTTTTCCATTCTTGCATACCAAGCTTTGGTAGCTTGCTTCAATACATATAATGCCTTCTTCAACTTACAAACCATGTCCAGTTTGTTAGATAACTGAAACCCTTTAGGTTGCTCCATGTACACTTCTTCCTCCAATTCACCATTCAGAAATGCTAACTTAACATCCATTTGATACACTTTGAAGTCCTTGTGGGTAGAAAATGTGAAAAACATCCTGATAGCTTTCATTTTGGCCATAGGGTCAAATGTTTCTTCAAAATATATACCTTCAACTTGTGAATATCCTTTGCATACCAATCTTGCCTTATTCCTTACAACTTCTCCATTTTCATTCAGCTTATTCTGGAACACCCATTTCGATCCAATCACATTTTTATTCACAGGCCTAGGGACTAGTTCCCATGTCTGATTCTTTTCTATCTACTACAACTCTTCTTTCATAGCTCTCATCTAACTCTCATCTTCACATGCTTCACTTAAAGATTTGGGTTCAATTTTGGATAATAGACACAAATTTACCTTAGTTGCAACTCTGCTTCTTGTCTTCACACATTCACTTTTATCTCCAATTATTTGATCCTCTGGATGATTCTTCTGTACATACTTCAGAGTCCTAACAAAAATTTTTGGTTCATTTTCTTCTTCTTCTTCCTTCTCCTTATTTTCCTCAAGTGCATGTCCATAGATAGGATCATCAGGTTCAACTTCACTTATCTCAATAGGTCTATGTATGTCTTCATCAAATTTTAGATTAGCACTTTCAACAATCTTTCTCAATCTTTTTTTAAAACAATTGTATGCTTTACTAGCTCAGTAGAGTATCCAAGAATGATTCCTTCATCACATCTAACATTAAAATTTCTAAGGTTTTCATCATCTCTTTTAATATAGCATCTCCTTCTAAATATCTTTTAATACTTCACAGTAGGAGTCTTACCAGTCCATAACTAAAAAGGATTCTTTGTGTTGTTGTATCTAATCTGAACTCTATGAAGAACATAAACAATAGTATGTATCACCTCTTTCTAGTAAACATCCGGTACATTTGATTCTTTCATCATGGTTCTAGCAGCTTCCTATACAGTCCTATTTTCCTTTCAACTACTCCATTCTGTTGAGGAGTTCTTGGAGAAGAAAACTGTCTTCTTATGCCATGCTATTCATAGAATGCATTAAATTCACTAGAAGTGAATTATCCACCTCTATCAGATATCAAACACTTGATTTTCAAATTTACTTCATTTTCCACTCTTGCTTTGAATACCTTAAACCTATCTAGAGCCTGATTATTTTCTCTGAGAAAAGCAACCCATGTCATTCGAGTATAATCATCAATAAGAAACATGAAATATCTATCGCCATTTAAGCTTTTAGTTCTAGTTGGACCACAGAGATCAGTATGAACTAACTCCAACATTTTGGTAGTAGAATGCTCTTTTCCTTTAAAGTTGCATCTTGTATATTTCCCCTATTGACAACTTCTATAGATAGCATTAGCAGGTCTTGTGATTCTAGGTAGTCCTTGAACAATATATTTTGTACTGATCTTGACAAGGTTATCAAAATTTACATGTCCCATTCTCTGGTGTCATAACCAACATTCACTTATTTGAGATACAATACAATGACCATATACACCCTTCAGTTGGTAGATGTTTCCATGAGTTCTTCCAGCAGCAATCATATCTCCATTTCCAGATCCTTTTCTGATTTCATAGTTATTGTTCTAAAACATAAGTTTGAAACCATTGCTACACATTTTTCCAACACATAGAAGGTTATGCCTCAAACCGTTCACATAATATACATCATTAGTATTGTGCACTCCATCAAAAATAATTGAACCTTTCCCACAAATATTAGCTCCTGAATCATCACCAAACATAACTAAACCACCATCATGTTTCTCAAGTTTAGTGAACTTACTCTTATCTCCAATCATGTGATTAGAACATCCACTATCAATTACCCAGTAGTCTTTATCATGTCTTGCATGAAAAGTAGTAACCAAAGTACCTTCCATCATATTTCTCTTATTCTCTAGAGCCTTCTTGCTTACACATTTTCTAGGGTTAGTGGATACGGATTTACTTTCCAAAGCTAAGAATAAGCATTCACTATCATCAATCTCATTCTCAAATTCATCATTAGAAATTCTTGCTTCTTTAACATATTACAACTTATATTTTTTATCCTTCCTATCCTTATCCTTATAATCCTTTTTCTTCTTATGCACAACTCTATTCAGACATCTTGAAGCATAATGACCAATATTACCACAACTAAAACATTTAAAGGGAAACATACCTTTATACTTTCTAGTTCCTTTCTTCAACTTCTTGGTGAAGTTTTCTTCCAACTCATCAACACCATCGCTATCCAGTTCATCCTCAGTCTTCATTTCCTTAAAATTCATTTCTATCTTTTCTTCCATCTTGTCTTCTTTTCAGAACTTTCTCATCTCAAATGCTTGCAAGGTGCCAAACAACTATTCTAGACTGTACTTCTAAGGATCATACACTTCTTCAATAACTAAGATCTTATCATTGTAGCAATCTGGTAGGGTGATCATGATATTTTCAATTATATCTTCATCTAATAGTTTTCCTCCTTGATTTCTAACTTTGTTTGCAGTGAATTCAACCCTCTAAAAGAAACTTGTAAATTCTTCACCTTCTTCCATTTTTTAGATTTACAAATCTATGCTTTACCACTAGCTTTTTTGTCAATTTTACTGTTTCATTTCCTTCAGACATGTCTTCTAGCTTCTTCTAGACCTCATATGCAGTATCCAAAGAAAGAAATTTTTCTCACTCATTTTTAGATAACCCGCTACAAATAGCATACTTCACCTTCTCATTTTGTTCATAAGCAAAGATCTCATCTGTAGTAGTAACACCACCAAATGGGGGTGTCTACTTTGCCTCAACAACATTCCATGTCTTGAATTCAAGAGAGATAATATATCATTTCATTTTTCCCTTCCAGTCATTGTAGTCAGTTTCATCAAACATACAGATCACTAGTTTATGCACCATCGGATCTTCCTTAAGCAGTTAAGCTCTACACCAAGGAACCAAAGCTCTAATACCAATTTTTAAACAGGAGCAAGAAAACTAAGAGGGGGGGTGAATCAGTTCTCATAGAATTCAAACTCAAACCAATACTTATTAATTCCACAACCACACTATTTTGTTATTAGTATACAAAGTCAAAACAAACAGAAAAGTAAACTCCACCACAATGAACATCTAGATTTTATGTGGAAATCCCAATGAGGGAAAACCAACAAGAGGCTAGCTCTACTATAAAATATTATAAACTCCAATACGCAGCCCGCTACCAAGGGTTCATCACTCAAAAGAGGACTCACTGTCCAAGTATAAAGGTTTCAATCGCCTACTGGAAAGGACTCACTATCTAATAGGGAGACCTATTTCCTATAGATACAAAAGAGAACAAAAGATCCACCAAAAGAATTTACACACATTCGCAGGATTACAGAAACCTTTATCTCTTCCTTCAACACAATGAACTTTTGTTACAACTCACTCTCACACACACACACTTCTACTCTTATGATTTGTGGCTCACTTTCATCACTTTGCATCACACTTTCATACAAATCTTCACAATTCAACTTGCTTATTTACCATCCTCAACCTTAGAAACTTTCTCCAAGGTCGGCCACAAATATCTCATTTCATAAATTCAAAATAGTTTAGCAACTCAACATTCTTATGGTGGAAAGAAATGAGAGTGGACCAATAAAAAAACATTTTTCAAGATCAAAAATAATATCTCGAATCAACCACATGCTTCCTTAATTAAATTTTATTCTTCAAATGAAGTGTAAACACCAGGTCGGCAAAACCTAATTAAAACACAAAAAAACATTGATGTACATGCTTCCCAACAAGAATATGACACGTGGATGCCATGACATGCTTCCTTATGCATGAGAATACATCTCAGAATCTTCTAGATACATCTGCAACAAAATAAAAAACTTCAATCATTGAACACCTTTCACTAGTTTGTCAAGACTGTATAAACTCATACTGAAATATTGAAACATGACTTTTGTATCTCCAATCTTGAAACCTCTTTGCCAAAGCACAGAAAGGACCTTCACAAGACATATTCTAGACTACAAGATCTAAAATGAAATAGAGGAGGATTGTAGAGCAACAATATTTCTCCCAGTCTATAGAAGACCAACTTTTCCAAAATAGTTCACATACCAGTGAACATAATTTTCATGTACCATCAAACAAGAAGCTAAAACTTAGGAGATATCACTACTAAATCACCACTATCAAACCTTCAGATCTATGGAAGCATAGGATCAACACGGGAGAAATGCATAGCATATTCTGAACACCTTCATCATTCTAACTTCTCTTCTTCATTAATTTTCTCAAAATCACTTGGAAACTTATCAAACCAACACATCGAAAAAACTATAAAGATAGATCCATGTACTCACAACATCTTAGCAACATCTCATCTATATATGCACAATCTGCAACATACTGAGCTATGTTGACATCAATGACAACATTAATGACAACACCAAAACTTGCTTATACCTGCAACAATTACCATGTTGACATCAATGACAACATAGGAACAACAAACACAACCATCCATACTTCATGCTCATGTTGCAAAGATTCCAACAGAATCTAGTAGCAACCTGTTACCTACAAGATTGAATGAATAATTCTAGCTCAAGGCCCGAATTTATAGAAACTTTTGTGGATGAATACCACCATGGTATCATTAAACAACATACAACAAAACCACATGGAAAAACCCTCACCTACCTCCTTCCCAACCACCAAATCCACCCAAAATAGCAACTTATAGATGCTCTTATAGCTTTCATAAGTAATATCTCATGCATGGGTTCCTAGGGAAGGAATTTTCCATAAATACAATCATAAACAATAGCATAGTTATTATAGAATCTTATGCCAGTTGTCATAGTGTCATAGATACTCTTACAAATTATGAGGGATGTCATAACCCTCTAGAAATAGGAGATTCCAAATGGGACACCTAGTTATTTTTTCCTTTTCCTAGAAGACATACGATAATAGTAACTTCATCTTTACATGAGCTCTTTCACCATTGTTGATTAAATGGTTTCACCTCTTATGGGTAATTTAAAAAATAGAAATGTTAGGAAAATAATTAATTAAAGGACTTACAAGGTTGATGTCACCTAAATCCTAAAATTCTCCCACTCAACATCATACATTGTCAATTACACCCATAGAGATACATCAATATGAAATTAAGTATAGTGATCAAGGCACATGGCCTTCCTACACCAAGACAACTCATCTATGGTTACTAGCTTTGTGAGATCATCTACAATATTATCCAAAGTTTCTCTTTTTTCAATCAGTACCTATGCAAATTCTCAATCATTTCTTGCACAAAGTGATATTGAACATCAACAAGCTTAGTATGATCATGGTACATAGGATTCTTATCCAAACATATGACACTTTGAATATCACATCTGATCCTTATTATCTTGCAATCAAACCAATACTAATACCAAGTCTCTATAACCATACTACCTCCTTAGAAGCATGTGTAGTAGCCATATACTCTACTTCGGTGATGGGAAATGTAACTGTAGGTTTTCTTTTATTCATCCAACTCACTGCAACTCCAAATAAAGTAAAAACATAGACACTAGTGGACCTCAAATGACTATCCAAGTTAGCTACCCAATCTACATCAACAAAACCCTATATGTCCAATGACTTATCCATTGTTCAGTACCATGATAAACAAAACAATAATCAGAAGTGCCTCACAATATCTAAATACCCTTTTAACAAAAGTTCAATGCTCTTTACCAGGGTTAGACATAAACCTTCTTAGAACTCCCACTACTTGGCCTATATCTGGTCTAGTACAAACCATTGCATAAATTAAACTACCAAAAACACTAGCATAAGGAATATTAGACATATTTTTCAAATGGTTTCTTTTCATTTGAAATCAACCACTAATCTCTCTCTTCAAATAGATCCTCCATCTTCAACTTCCACATCTTCTAACCAATGTCATTGAACTTCTCAATATCGAGAAGAGAGGTAGAAGCCATGTTTTATAATCTTTCACAAATCTACAAAAATCACATAAAGAAAAAGCTCCAACTGTAGCAAAAAACCTTCAAAACTCAAGAGAAAAGAATCCATTTCTCAATAGAGCCTTTAGCTCTAATACTAGATTTATAAAACAAGGTGAATAAAGCTTGCAATAAGAACTTTAATTAATATTAATTTTAAATCTAAATCCAAATATTAACCCTTAATATGAAGATGTATGTAAAGTTAAAGAAAGAAAAGAAAACCATAACACAAGACACCATATTTATGTCGAGAAACCCCTAAGGAAAAAAATTCCACCATAGAAAGAGAGAGGCAAGCATAACTTACTAATAAAAGAGATTACAAAAGCTGATATCACTGTGATAGAAAGAATAGTATAAGGAGGTGGGTTAGAGATTTAAGTTCCAAATAAAATAAGTCTTCTATGAGAAGAGGAGGTAAAACATCTCAACTAATGTAAGGGTTATCTAGAAGAAAACTAAGGCTTGTGATGAGACTGGGATAATGGGGGATATTAATGGGATGGATAATTTAGATATGATTAGAGTTGGTATTAAGATGGGAATAGTAACATCATAAAATAGGTGAAAAAGTGGTAGAAGTATCAAGTGTAGGAACAATGGTAGAAAAAGGATTTAAATAAATAATAAGGGAAATAGTATGAGGAGAAGAACTCGTGAGAATATCTATGAGGAGATAGAGTGGTAGTAGGGGGTGAAATAGAAAAAGTATCAATGGTAAAATGGGCGATAATAGGAGGAAATCAAGAGCGTATGGGAAGGGGTGTGATTTATTATAAGGTAGTGGGAAAAAATGAGAAATTTAATGTGTAAGGAATAAAGATGATAGATTTGTGGGAGCTAGGACAATGGGAAGATATTAGGATTATAGGAAAGGTGTGAGACCCCACCTTTTTCAATCCTTATTTATATTATTTTTCATTGATTATACCATGACTCTTATTTGATTTTTGATGTTCCTATATTTGAATATTATATAGGAGTATTGTAATGATACATAGATGATTTTCCTATGCCTTGTTGGTTTGTCTTGGTTGTCATGGGTTATTGATTGTCTAATAGATTTGAATTGATTATTGCTATTGGTAGTGATATTATGATTATCATGTGATGGTAAATTATTTTATTCTATTTACTACATAAGAACAAAATTAAATATTGCTAAGGTAAATGAACTGAATATTTTTTTGTAAATGGGGCTCTCTTACACTTTTAGGGTTTTGGACCTAAAAGAGAGATACAAAAAACTAAACGCTTCACACAAGAACAAGCCCTTGAATTTTCAATGCAAAGGAGATCAAAATATGTCAAATAGGATTGTCTTAAAGGATCAAAACAGATAAAAGGGGTTCACCACCAAGTGTAAACTTGGAAAATGCAAAATGTTTGAAAACACACTATGATATGCAAAAAGACCTAGAAATGCAAATAGATTGTAGTTCATAAAACTATGATATTTAAAGTGTGAACCTGGAAATTGGAGAAAGATGGAATGGAGCTCTAGAATCCTGAAATTGCTACTTTTTAGGCCAACTAGGACTCATATGCCAAGTTGGGTGACTTAGTCCTGCTTTAGATGAACAATGCTGGAACAAGTTTCGGGCAAATGGGTACTCAAATTTGCAAAAATATTTTTTAGACTCCTACAGTGGGACTCATTCACTACTAATGGTGAATCAGTCCACTTCCAAATTTCTACAAAATTAAAAAGTGGAACTTGTAGTTCTTGGTCTGCTCTTTTGTTCCTGATTCAGATCTGGGTCTGAAACTATCAAATTGAACCTATAGGTGTTCTCCAAGCTTATCTTAGGACTTTGACAACTTTGAATGGATTTGGAAACTTGATAGAAACTTTTCCAATCTTTCTCTTTGAAAAATTTGTAACCTAAACTTACAAATCACATGCAAAGAGGGGAAAATTGTTGTGGGGTTAGTGAATAGGGGTTTTCCTTGGTCAAACCCCATGTTGGCAATTAAACCCTTGAAATGAAATGAAATATGGAAAGAGAATTATGAATGAACAAGAAATAATTCTTCAACTCACCAAACCCTTGAAGTAGAATGTTGTAAACATGCAAGTAATGGCTCTAATGAATGTCGACTTGAAAATGCTTGAAATGCTTAGAATGTTTCATAGATTGATTGGGGGAATTTGTAGAACAACCTTATATTTATACTTAATAATGCAATAATTCCCAAAAATAAATCATCACAGGCCAACCTTAGATCTTAGAAAATAAAAACCTACTAGAAATTTGAATTAATTTTGAATTTTAAACCAAAGGGGACTCATTCACACCACTCTAGGAAAATGGATCCCACCTTAGGAATTTGAGGTGGGTTTTGGGATTTAAATGTTTTAAATGATGTTTTTCAAGTTTATTCTCAAAAATACTCATAAGTAAGGCTTGTAGATGCAAAATGGGGCCAATTAAAGCATAAGAAAGCCAAATTATTAACATGAAAATCCTAGAAAAGTGTGAAAGTTTGTTACAACACTTCACAACACTTTTGCAAGGTTCCCTTAAAATCCTTATTAGTTCACAAGAGTCCAAGACCTAATGTGAATGTGTTAACCACATTACAACATTAAATAAAGAAAAAACTGAGCCAAAATCCACAAGAAAGACCCAAATGCATGTGAAAATGTCCCAAGATCCATTTTTCTATGCTACAGTAAATTATATAGTAAACAAGAAATAACTCTTAGTTATAGTGTATCAAATTAGAAAAATTCTTCAATATATCATGGTATATAAATTATTTATTCATAGTGATCATTCTTAAATTTGTTTCTTAATGAATGAACATGTTGCTATTGGAAGGGTAATTATATGGTTGCTATTATTACAAGAATTTTATATTACTATACTTGATAAGTATGGCCATGAGAATGTTGAAGTATATTTTTTATCAATGTTAGAAAATTTTGAATAGATTCTAGTATATGATAATTTTTTCTAATGTTTTTTTTTTTTAATCTTTATTAAATGTCTTTGATTTGGAGATATTTCCAACAAATTAGTCACTTTCAAGTTTCTTCCACATTCCTCTCCTAGATATTAATGGAAATTTGTTGGGATCAGTGGTGAATACACATGTGGATTAATGGACTTCTCTCTCACACTTGTATTAATTATTCCATTTGTCAATGTGTATCTAAAGATGATGTATATTATATAATCTGAGCATGACATGCATAACAATGTGGAGAAAAATTTACAACTTGATGTACTACCAAAATGATCCTTACTTTTGAATATTATTAGGCCACAATACACAAATATTGAAAAAGTATGTTCATAATTGTGATAAATTACAATGTATGAGCCATGCCATGCATTCAGATGAGATTCTTCTTTAGCAACAATTATTGATTAAACCTACTTAAAAATCAAGATCAGATTTTTAGAGCCTATAAGTCCTACATCCAAAAATAATGATTATATTTTTATTTCATAAATTATTAATAAGTGGGTTAAGGTTGTGGTAATAAAGCATGCATGAGATTCCAAGGTATATTTTATGTATACTAAAATCTTCACAATATTTAGAGTTCCAAAAGAGATTCTGAGTAATGAGGCACCACAATTCACATCTGATCTTATTGTTGCTTTACTCTATGAATATGGGATTCAAAGTTTCAAGTCTTCTCCATATCATTGAAAAGCTAATGGTTAAGTAGAGGTTTCCAAAAAATAATTTTAGAACATCCTTGCCAAGATAGTTCTACTTGATTCCAAATATTATGTAACATGACTTCTAGAAGCAGTGTGGGCCTACCAAATAATTTGGAAGAATACTACTTGTATTATACCTATGAGCTTTTCTATGGTAACAATTTTGTATTTCCTATTGATTTTGAAATGAAAATTTGAATTTTACTTGTTTGGATTGGGCCTAAATATTATAGATGCATAAAAATAAAGGATCAGTTAATTCCATTCTTTAGATAAATTGGGATGGGAGGCTTTAATTCATGTAAAAGTAGCTCAACAACAACATGCTCTTTGGCATTATAGCTTCATTCGCCAATGGTATTTTTGTTAGGAGACTAGGCTCTTTTGTAAGATTCTAGACTACATGACTTCAAAGGAAAAAATTATTCTATATCAATAGGACATTTCATCACTTTAGTTGTTACATAGTTTTATTCCAATTTTTTTTTGTAACCTTCACATTAGATTACATTTCAATTTTTTGATAAATTTTGTTTTATTTTATTCTTTTAAACAATATTAAATATTTACTTGTATAGAAGTTAATTATGATGTTATACACAAGGACAATGTTGTACTCCATTGTTTTATTTGATTAAGACTAGAAAGGTTAATACCCATAACAAATCATCCATAAAGGAAATTGGATCATAAAATGTGAGTCACCAAAAAATAAGACTCACAAGAAGTGATCTAAGAAAGAACAACCCTCAAACTATGATTTTGATTAGAGCATAGAATTGGTAACAAGTCAAGCTTTAGGCTTGGAGCATGAAACTGAGAAATACAAACTAGCTATAGAGAAATAGAAGTAGCAGTAATAAAGGAAAAAACTCATAAAACACCACCTAGTAGAGATCATGAGAAGAACAACCCACTAAATTCCACCAGCAACTCTCAACCTCAATAGGAGAATAAAGAACTATGAGCTGAGGTAGAAAACCCATATTGACCATTCTAGCTTTTAAAACAAATGAAAAGTTGAGGAGGCAATACCCAAGCCAAGATGACAAGAATAATCTCCACCTCAATAGGAGACAACCCCACCTCAAAAGGGGAATCTAGAAAGAAAGTCATGGTAGAAGACCCAATAACACCCACAAGTTTAAGAGAGGATAGTAGTAGCTTAGCTCGAAGAATCCAAACCCTCCAAATCCCATCAAAGGGTTCAAATACCAACATAAAAGTGAAGAAAAACTCCACCCCCAAGGTGAGAAACCAAACAGAGGGCCAACCAAGGCCAAGATCCAACACAAAGATAAGAGAGCATCCATGTGGAGATGAAGATCAACATAACATTTCTACAAAAAAAAAACCCAAAAAGGTAACATAGATAGCCTCCCATAACTTAAGAACACACAACCACACTCTAGTTCTAAAAAATAAAGAAAAAAAACTCCTCGTCCACAGGAAAAGAACCCAAAAAAAAAAAAAAAATGGAAAGAATCCTACAACCACATTAAACCATTGAATATGGAGAAGAATAAACCTTCATAGAACAAGTGAACAAAAACACCAATAGAAAAATAATCTTCTTAAATAGACTTGGTAAGAGACAAGACAAAGTCTCCCACAATAACCAAAAATTCCTAAAAGGAATAGGGGGCATGGTAAAACATGGGCCAAGAGGTCCCAAAAGGATAACCAAACATAGATATCTATAAGAAGTTCTTCAAAACACATCTCCACTAAACAAAAATTAGGAAGAACTAAGCACCATCAGACCACCCACAAGCACCAATGAAAAAAGAAGACCCACAAGAATGTAGAAAGCACTTAGAAACCCTCCCCAACTAAGAAAGACATCTAAGCAAAAAAGAGGTGTAAACACCAACACTGGCCAATAGAGAAACACTGGCAATAATTTGGCAAGGAAGCAAAAGCCTTCCCCATGTACACAAAGCCAAAGGATCAACATCTGTAGAAAATTAGAACTTTAGAACACCACAAACCTAGGTCATGGTGGACAAAGAACAAGCATGTACCACAACAATGAGCATAGAAAAATGGTAAGAATGCAAAAAATGTGCACAATAGGAGTAAAACACTACAAAGTTTCTAACCCCTAGCCATCTAGATCATCCCCATCAGAATCCAACCCTCTAGCCTCTTCTTCCTCAACTAAAAAATTCAAACATGTGTCGAGGTGCTCCTCTTCTTACTCGCAGCCATAAAGTAATGTATGTTTTACTCTATGTTAAGGGGAACTATCAAACTAGTAATTTTATGGGTCTTTCACATTTATACCTCATGGAATAATTAGTATTATTCAATATGATAATTTTGATGATTTTATTAAGTCCATATCGTCTCATTTTATTCATTCTATCTATTCATGTTGTCCTCTCAACTATTGTAGTCCCTTCAATTTTTCTCATCATTTCTATCCATATCCTCTCAACTATTATAGTCCTTTATATTTTTACTATGTATAGACATTTTTTTGCCACATCAATATCTAGTTCCCATGACACATCATGGTTGGAACCCACACTAACCAAGAACTTACCAATATAATAAAATCGAAGGCCAATAATAAAGTTTATATTTTCTATTAGGCACAATGGAATTTTTTTTAAGAAGTGTTGATTTTATGATTATATTGCCATGGAATTTTCTATCCATTGGACTAAAAGCTAGGTTACCTTGTTGGAATAACTTTTCCAGTTGTTGAAGTTACTAGGTTGCCCCAAACTAGGGATGCATTCTTTCCTATAGGACACATTAGGGTAAAATGTTTAAAACCCCTATGAAATTAGCTCCTACAACATGGGGAATCACTTTAAATGGTACATGGCCAAGGAAAAAAATAGCTTTAATACCTAAACCATGGGATGTTGCAAATTTTTTAGTTAGTATGTCACTTGTGAAGGTAGGTATTCTTATGTATTTTCTCACCATTTTTTTAATAAATAAAGGGGGTAAAAATTTATTGAAATCAAAGAATCAATACAAAACAAAGGGTAGCAAGCCCACAAAAAGATAACCATCCAAAACACCCGGACCTAAGAAGAACCCACCACAGAAGCTAGCTAAATATTCTGATCCTCCATGATTATATTTTCTAGGGCCTAAACCATATATTTTTGGCACCATGCACTTCTTTAGCTCTTCTAGGGTTTTTCACCTAAAAGGAGAGAGTAGGGCCAAAAATGCTAAAGGGTTCATTCAAATTATGTTATGTATGATGTTATTTAGACTAAATGGAATGATCTAAGTTTAATTGAATGATGAAATTTATTAATTAAGTATGCAAAACTTAAGAAGTGTCACTTGTTTGAAAACACATTCTGTAATGCATCAATGAACTAGAAATGAATGAAAAAATTAATAGAAATGAATCAAACTGAAAGTGTGCACCTGGAATGTGGATGAAGACTTGAAATTGATTTTGGAATGTTGATGTTGAATTTCAAGCTTGGTGGCACTCATTCGCTATTCTGGGTGAATTAGTCCCAGTTCTGTCAAACTAAGCCGAAACCTGTTTCTGACAAAAGGGTACTCAAAAATACAAAAAACTCAAAATTGACCCTAGAGTGGGACTCATTTTCCACCCATGGAGAATGAGTCCACTTTTTAATTTTTGGATTTCCAAAGGTGGATTCTGAAGCTTCCGCTCTACACTTTGACTTCCTACATGTGTCTGCTTTTGAAACTCTGATTTACGGGCCTAAAAATGATTTTTTGTTGATACTTCAAATTTTTGAATGAAGAGAAGACTTAAGAAACCTTGAAACTTGATCTTCAATTATTTCCAAGCTTCCAAGAGTCTTAAATCTGCCAGCACACATGAAGAGAAGAAGAAATGTTGTATGTTAGGGCATGGGGGTTTGCCTTGGCCAAACCCAGTTTAGCTAATTAAACCAAAATAATGAAACAATAGAATGAAACATGACTTAATGGAATAGATTACTTTTCCATGATGTTGATCTTGGATTTCTATAGCAATGGAGGACAATTCATCCCTTTAATTTCTTTAGGAGCTCTCTTGATGTCTTGCAATGATAAAACCCTAAGTTGCTTTACTTGACATGAGAGATTGGTGGATGAATAATGAAGAATGGATGTGAATAAAGTTAATGGATGCAAAATTGAGTTTATAGAGGTTATTTTATAGGAAATTGACCTATTTTACCCATTAATATACCTTATCACAGGCCGACATGAAGTAATATTAAACTCAAATTTCACTTTTTCCCCGCTCAAAGCTCAAAATTGAGCCAAATGGGACTCATTTTCCACACATGGTGAATGGGTCCTACCTAGATGGGATTTATTGTCCATGCATGGTGAATGGATCCCACAAGGGCCAATTTGACAACTAAGATGCCAAGATTTAAGGAAATAAGGTTTAAATTACAACTTTGTCAGGTATTTGATTAATTTAAGCCTTGGGATGCACAATATGGGTTAATAGGGTAATATTAGTGATGATGTAAATGTAAAATAGGGCTTGGTACATAGAATTCAATGTTATAGTGTGATTAAATAAACTTTACCACACTAAAATGAGGTCCACATAGCCTAGCAAGGTACAAAAACCAATGTGAATGTGCAAGAAACATTACAACACTAGTTTATCATTAAGTTTATTTTAGAAACCTTCTATATTGATGTAATAATATTTGTTGCAAAATGTTCCTCAATATCACAGGTTGAAACCTCTGAGAAAGCATAGTTGATGTGACATTCATGTTGTCTAGCCAACCGGCAGTTTAGTAACTTTGTGTTTTGCTCATATTGAGACTTTGTTTCGCTTGCCAACTGATGATGTCAGTAACTTTAAATTTCTTGTTAATCTTCAATGTTATAAATGCAAAGAAGTGGGTCATATAGCAGCATTTTGTAAATCTAGTTTAAGAATAGAGTCAAACAGAGCTAATGGAATTAAACTTGTTTGGAGGCCTAAAGATGTTAAAGCCTTGATAGTTGAAACAAATTTTCACTATGTTAAGAGAAATTTTTGGGTTCTCGATAGTGGTTGTTCTCATCATATGACTAGTGAGAAAAACATATTTATAGACTATGAAGACTATTCTGGTGGTTTTGTTAAGTTTGGGAATGATTACTATATTCCTATAGTGGGAAAAGGTACTATTTTGCTTGAAAATGAAATCCATGTCAATGGTGTTTATTATGTGGAAGGACTAACTCACAATCTCTTGAGTGTAAGCCAAATTTTTGACAATGTCTTTGAAATAAAGTTCTTTGAATCAGGGTGTGAGATTCAAAGGAAATCTAGTAAAATAGTAGCAGGAGGTTACAAAACAAATGGTAATGTATATTACCTGCAAGAAAGCTCAAATAATAAGCAGGAAAGTAATGTTTGCTTCATGAGTCAAGTTGATGAGTCTAAATTATGGCATAGAAGATTTGGCCATATTAACTATGATAATCTAGTAAAGATAAGTAAAAATCAAAATGTTAGAAACATGTCTATCATATCTAAACCAGATAATCAAATTTGCAAAGAATGTCAGGAAGGAAAACAAGCTAGAGTAAGTTTCAAAACTAAAGAATACACATCAACCAGGCCTCTCCAGCTTGTTCACATTGATCTATGTGGACCAACAAGGACTAAGTCCTTGAACAATGAGAGATATTTCATGTTGTTTATAGATGACTATACTCGTTTGACTTGGGTAACATTTCTGGTACATAAGGGAGAAGCTTTTCATAAATTTAAATATTTTAGAAAGTTGGTTGAAAATGAATTTGATCTGAAAATCAAATGTCTTAGGTCAGATAGAGGAGGTGAATTTACCTCACAATATTTTTTTGATTATTGTGAAGATCATGGAATAAAATGGCAATATTCAGCCTCTAGGACACCACAACAAAATGGTGTTGTTAAATCCAAAAATCGAACAGTGAAAGAAATGGCAAGAGCTATATTGCATGATGTAGCTCTATCAAATACATACTGGAAAGAAGGAGTGCATACAACAGTTTACATTTTGAATAGAGTTCAGATAAGAACTAAAACACAACATACACCATATGAATTATGGTATGGTAGGACTGCTAATGTAGGATATTTCAAAAAAATTGGTAGCAAGTCCTTTATTAAGAAAGATATTCATAGCATTGGCAGTTTTGAATCTAGGTGTGATGAGGGTATATTTTTGGGATATTCTACACACAGTAAAGCATATAGGTGTTACAATAAAAGATTAAGAAAATTTGTGGAATGTGCCAATGTTAAGGTTGATGAAACTTTACAAAATTGTGAACAACAAAAGAAACTTGATGGTGATGGTGATTTTATTGTGCAGACATCTAATACAGATTTGAAAGATCAAAATGAACCTTCAAGTTCAATAGAGCCTGTGATATCAACTAAACAAAATGTGGCTAATGATATTGTTGAACCTTCTTTTGAGTTGTCTTCTAGGCTAATGAAAAAGAAGCATCCTTATGATCAGATTATTGGTGACGTGTCAAAAGGAGTTCAAACTAGAAGAAAGCTTTCAGGTACAAAAGATAAAGGCAAACAAGTTTATTTATCTCTGATTTCAGAAATAGAGCCTAAGACTTATTTTGAGGCTAGTTGTGATAGTTGTTGGGTCAAGGCTATGCATGAAGAACTTGCACAAATTGAGAAAAATAAAACTTGGGAACTAGTTCCTAGACCTGAAAATAAAAATGTCATTGGTGCAAAATGGGTTTTTAGGAACAAGATGGATGAACAAGGGAATATAGTCAGAAATAAAGCTAGATTAGTTTGTAAAGGTTATTCTCAAATTGAAGGATTGGACTTTGATGAAAATTTCACTCTTATGGCTAGGTTAGAAGAAATTAGAATGTTTTAGCTTATTCTATGGGTATGTGTAGGATCATCGTGGCTAAAAAAAGCCCTTAGTGGCAAAAAAATTAGAAAAATCAGAGTTAGGTAACTTGATGTAAAAATTTGAATAAGTTATCTATATTATTTAAAAATATGTAAGAATAGAATCTATATAAAATTGAGTGTAGTTTCTAAACTACTAGGTTTATTTAAAAAAAAAATCTATTTGGTGAAAATTTGAAATTTTAATGCGAGTACTTAAATTTCGGGAAAAAATAAGAAGTAGGTGTCTCTAACCACCCTAACCATAATAAAATGATAATATTTTTATAAGATTTTAGATATAAGTAGAGGATTCATGTCCCAATGTGATGCATATTTTTTGTAATTTTTTCCAAGTAAATAATTTATTATGAATTTTTATTACAACTTTTGAAAAATATAAAAACTCGTATGTCGACCACGAACTTGGTCAAAACTTCATGAAATTCAATTTTTCTTTTTAATCCTATAGTATGTGAAGCATAGAATGTGACACATGTTTTGGATTCAAAAATGTGATACCGTTTGAAAGCTATAGATGTTTTTCACTCAACCTATCAATCAGGACTTTAGTCATAATTCAATTAGAAAATCAATAACAATTATTTATTAAATTCAAAGTAAAACATAATTTATATTGGTGGAAGGCTAAGAATCTCCTTTAAAAATCCTTTTTGTTTCATCAATTTTGGGTTAAAAAAAGTCGTCAGCCACATACCCTACACATACCCATCATATCACCACTTTTTGGCCCATCATGATCCTGCACATACCCATATGTATAAAGGTTTTAAAGTGTATCAAATGGATGTTAAAATGGATTTTCTCAATGGTGACTTATCAGAAGAAGTTTATATGGAACAACCTGAAGGCTTTGTTGTTGTAGGTAAAAAATGTTATGTATACAGACTGAAAAAGGCCCTCTATGGTCTAAAACAGGCTCCCAGAGCCTGGTATTCAAAGTTGGACACCTATTTACATGAACATGGCTTCTCAAAAGGTGTAGTAGACAATAATTTATACTTCAAAGTGAAAGATGATAGTATTATAGTTGTTGTTTACGTTGATGATATTATATTTGGCAGTAATAATGATGCTTTGTGCTCTAAATTTCTAGCAATCATGAAATCTAAATTTGAAATGTCAATTATTGGTGAACTTTCTTTCTTTTTGGGTCTTCAAGTTAGTCAAATTGATAAAGGAATATTTATCTCACAAACAAAATATGCTAAAGAAATGTTGAAAATGTTTCAAATGATTGACTGTAAACCAGTTAGGACTCCTATGGAAACTAGTTGTAAACTTTCAAAGGACGCCAATTAGCCTAACGTGGATCATACTCTGTATAGATCCATGATTGGTAGTCTTTTATATCTGGTTGCCACACAGCCAGATATTATGCATGCTATATGCCTATTTTCACACTTTCAATCTGCACCTAAGTTGTCACATTTGAATGCAGTAAAAAGAATTTTAAAGTATGTTGCTGGGACATAATATTTTGGTTTGTGGTATCCTAAACATAGTGATTTCACTTTGGTTGCTTACACTGATGTTGATTGGGCTGGAAATATTGATGATAGGAAAAGTACTTTAGGGGGTGCATTTTATCTTAGAGGTAGATTAGTAGCCTGGCATAGTAAGAAGCAGGATTTAGTATCCTTGTCAACTGTTGAGGTAGAATACATAGCAGCAGCTACCTATTGTATTCAGGTGCTTTGGGTGGTTTAGACCTTTAAGGTCATACAAGTTGATGTTGCTAGACCTATTCACATTTTCTCTGACAATACAAGTACTATTAATATCTCTAAAAATCCTATGCAACATTCTAGAACTAAGCATATTGATATACGGTATCACTTTTTGCTTGAAAAGGTGTTGGCTAGTGAAGTAATATTATATTTTGTGACATCCAATGATCAGGTAGCTGATATATTTAATAAACCTCTTCCTAAAGCTCAGTTTGAAACTCTTAGAGAAAAACTTGGTGTTGTCTCTATTAATTATCTTCCCTATTAATTTCAGTTCATGGAGTCAGGGGGAGCAATTCTTGCATATTTTTTATCCCTCAGTATCTTTTTTGGCATTATACACACATTCCTGTGTAGTTTAGTTTCTCTGCTTTTGGCATTGTGTCAAAAGGGGGAGAATTTTGGGGCTTGTTGATACAGTTCAGCTTCTTGTCTATACAGTATCAGATTTGTTTTGTGCAATATATAGTTCGACTTGTGTTTTTTGATAGTGAATATGATGTGTTTGTTTTTTGGTGATTTTCTCTTATTATACAGTTTTTAGTTGTATCTGATGGTTCTTTGATATGTAGCAGGATGGTTATGTACTTCATGTAGTTATCATGCTTAGACCAAGTATATTATAGCTATGATATTATTGATCAACTTTTGTGTTTGACATCAATGCCAAAGGAGGAGTTTTTTATCCCTCAGTATTATTTGGCATTAATGTCATAACACCAAGGTTGAGGTATCATGTTGTGCGCATGGTGATATTTCAGTTTTGTTCTTCTTGCATGAATTCATATATCCATCTTGACATCATCATCTACATATGGAATTCTTCAGAGATTATTATGATACACAGTTTGGTTTGGCCTATGATCATTTTCTTAGTTTGGATAAAATCTATCTACACATTAATGTGCTGACATATTTTTTTTTAGAAAAGCCATCATCCTAATTTTGGTTAGAACAAAAATAAGTTCTAGATCTGAAGTTCGTTCAAAAGGCACATTCGCACATTATATTTTGAAGTTCATTCAAAAGGCACATTGGCAAATTATATTTTTTTTCACAAGGAAACATATTACTCTCCAAATAAAATTTGGAATCATTGTGAGGAATTTTTTTTTTAAAGGATGGCAAATTGTGGTTTCTCAAAGTCAATTGGTAAAAGGTGGAAATGATAATGTTTTCTCAAGTCAAAGTTACAAGAATCTTTTGCATCATCGGTGGTAATTATTTTTTTTGTTAAATGGAAATTTCTTCCCATCATAATACTCGGACATGAAATATCATTATGTTACATTTCAAAGCTTTTCTGAAGCTTTGAGAGACTTGGTGTTTGATTCATTTTTTTGCTAGTTAGGGTTTGTTACCCTAATCATGGTGATGGAAAAAAGAAAAGGTTGTTTCAGATGTCGGCTGCATGGACAAGAAGTTGCAGTAAAAAACAAGACGGTGAAGAATATTTTGGGTGTATTCTTCTAACCCTGGGTGTACTCTTTCTCATTTCTTTATTTTCTTTGTGTCAATGTGAAACAATGTGGATTAAATCTGGTTTTTGGTAATCTTGATACCAATTAATTGTGATTGGGGTTTGTTGTGTTTACCTAGGAATTTTGTGTTTTCTGAGATTGAACAGTTGTTAAAAGATCTGAATGTTTGTTTGAGTAGTACAAAATATTTATGTTGTGTTTGAGTTGATAAATTTTTCTTTTAACCCTTAGCCAGTTTCCTGCTAGTTTTTAGTAAGTTGTGTTTGTTGAATTAGTGTTTACCTTTGTGTCATGGTTGTAAATACTGATGTTTTCTTTGTTAATGAACCCTTGTCGGGCTTGCTGTTGAAGATTATAGGTTTATTCAAATGTTTTGTGGGTTTATTGTGTAGTTGGTTGTGGTTATACATCTTTACGAAGGGTGTTGGTTTTTGTAAAGTATATGGCAATTATCTGTTGATTATTCTCAATACATTCTTGACAAGATTAGTGCGATGGATTATAGTTGAAGAATTACATAAAAAAATGTGTTTGTGTAACTAGAAAAGGCAGTTGCTGGTTCGGTTTCATGTGGAAGTTGCTCATATAGTATTCAAATAGATTCTTTATTCCAAAATAGAGAACATATATATGATTTGTAATGCTCATTTAATAAGATTGATGAGCGATTTTTGAAAATCATAGAATATATCATTAAGAAAGGACAATATATATTTTTTTGAAATTTGACATATTGGAACTCTGATTTTGAAGTCATGACATAATAGAGTTTGTAATTATAGAAACACAAATCAACTCTATATTCAAATTGCTTCATATTTGTATATTTTTCAATAAGAGTATCAGTGAGATAGCTTTATAAGACTATCAATGAGATATCACCATTTTTAGTGAGACAACATTGCAAGTGAGGCTTTTGTACAAAGAATATTTTTTCAGATAAGGCTAAATTTGAGTGGTTTTATTCCCCTGGAGGGTTTCAACTCAAGAAAAATTATGTGTTAAGGTTTTAAATGTGTTTGATTCATTATTTGTTCATTTATATTTTAGCATAAGTACATTCATGAGCAAAGTATCATTTAAAGAATTAAAAATTTAATTTGATTGTAAACACTGATTCACCCCCCACTTAGTGTTAATTGCACTAAAAAAAAAAACTTTAGGTTGTCTATTAGGTGAGTAACCCAAGAAGGTGATACACATATACACAAGTGGCTAAGGGAAATTCATGCCTCATATGGGCTTCCTATCAAACCATATGAAAGCTATACCTCCCGATAACTTTGATAATCTACTACAAAATAATGAACTTTGAGCTTCATGAGGCAAGCAAAGCTTTGTATGCTTGGAATACATGAGATAACAAGATGGCTCCATAGGCTTGCAAGGTGTGTTATGCACTATGGCCATATAATTGAAAATGAAAATGCAACAATGGGGAATGTTCAAAGGAGTCCTGCTTAATTCATGTAAGGTATTTAACCTAGGGAACATTATGCCTAATGTCTCCAAGAGAGGACTAATCAAAGAATATAAGATTAAAACTTAGGGGATGCAGTGTGTAACATCAAACCACTAAGAGGAATATAATATCTAAGAGAGATCATGCTCTAGAAGGACATCACACATGATTTCACCACAAAGTGAAAGATGCATTGCATAAAGTAAGAAGACTACACCATGAAACATGAAAAGAAAATGCAAAAGAATAATGCCAATGTATGCCCCCATTTTAAAGAAATTGCTAAACACCATGCTATGAGAAATTACTTTAAAGTAGCAAATGATAAATGCTAACAATAAAGAAGACATGAGAGCCAAAAGTGGTGATATGATGGGTATGTGTAGGGTATGTGCTGACTTTTTTCTTACCCAAAAATTGATGAAATGAAAAGGGTTTTAAAGGATATTCTTAGCTTTCCACCAGTATAAATTATGTTGTACTTTGAATAAATAATAAATATTATTATTAATTTTCTATTTTAATTAACTAAAGTCCTGATAGATAGGCAGATTGAAAAAATCTATAGCTTTGAAGCAAGATAAAAATTTGAATCCAAAACATGCATCAAATTCTATGCTTCACATACTATAGGATTAAAAAATTGAATTTCATAAAGTTTTGACCAAGTTAAGGTGGTCTATGCGAAGTTTTTATATTTTTAAAAGTTGTAATAAAAAAAATCACAATTAATTATTTACTTGGAAAAAATTACAAAAAATATGCATCACATTGGGACATGAGTCCTTCGCTTATATCTAAAATCTTATAAAAAATATTATCATTTTATTGTGGTTAGCGTAATGTCGGACACCTACTTATTTTTTCCTTGAAATTTAAGTGCTATTGCATTGAAATTTCAAATTTTCACCAAATAGATTTTTAAAAAGATAAACCTAGTAGTTTAGAAACTACATTCAATTTTCTATAGATTCTATTCTTACAGATTTTTTAAATAATATAGATGATGTATTCAAATTTTTACATCAAGTTTCCTAACTCTAATTTTTCTAAAATTTTCACCACTAAGGGCCTATTTTTTCCATGATGATCCTGCACATACCCTAGTGTATTAGCCTAGTTAGGTTTTTGTAGAAATTCAATGTATAAAATTGTTCTTCTATGTCTTCTCTATCCTTTCCACCTAATTTTCAAATCTAAATCTTTAATTTACATCCTGTAGATGTTCTACAATGATCTCTAATGCAAGGTGACAAATTTGACAACTTAAACACTTTGAAAACTTTCTCCAAACTTTCTCTTTAATGTGTCTTCAACCTAAATCTACATATCACACACTAAAGAGAGGGGAAAATGTTTTTTTGTTCATAGAAATGGGTTGTCCTTGGTCAAACCTCATTTTGGTAATCAAACTTTGAAAGGAAATGAAATAGGAAAAGAGAATGATGAATTAAAAAAATATGATGTTGCAACTCACCAAACCCTAGCAATAAAGTGTCACAAAGATGTATGAAATGGCTCCAATGGATGTAGATTTTGACTCTTTCTTGAATGTGATAGATCTTGAATTGAATGCTAGCTTGAATCATAAAGCCCTACATCACAATTGTTAGCTAAAAAATAAAAATTATGCATGATGACTTTGACATGATGCTTGATGGTTGAATAATGCTCCAAAACACTTGATAATTAGCTCTTGAAGAATCTTGAATGCTATTGTAAACACTTGAATTCCTTTTTAAACTCTAAGTTGTTATAATGCATGAATACTTGAAGGCTTAGGATGATCTCTTGAATGCTTAGGTGAAAAAGAGTGAAGGAACCTTGTATTTATACTTGTTTATGCCAAATTTCCTTAAACTACAACACTACAAGCCAACAACATATCTAGGAGGATAAAATTCCACAAAGAATTTGAATTAAATTTGATTTTGGGCCTGTGGACACAAAAAAATTAACCCTTTTAATTTTTCTTGTTTTTTCCCTCCTTGTGCTTATTTGGCTTGATTTCACCTTGATTTAATGTTGTAATGTGACTTATACATTCACATTAGGTCTTGAATATTCAAATAATTAAGAATTTATGATGTGTTGTGAAGGTGTTGAGAAGTGTTGTAACACATTTCTACACATTTCTACACTTTTCTAAACTCATTATTATAATTCATCTAAATATTCCCTTTGTATAGCTTATCAAGTCCTATTTCAAAGTGTTGCAAAGTCTTGTAACATGATTTCATCCTTTTCTAGGCTTTCCACTGCTAATTACACCTTTCTTATGCTTTATTTGGCCCTTTTATGCACTTATAGGCCTTAATTAAGTGTTTTTTTTAATGTAAACTCAACAAACATTATTAAATTAAACTTAATTACCGATACCCACTTGCAAGCCTTGAGTGGGACCCATTCACCATCGGTGGAAAATGAGTCCCTTTTGGCACAAAATTCAAAATAAATTCAAATTTCCTTCAGGTTTTTATTCAATAAGACCTTATGTCGGCCTGTGATGTTGTATTTTTGGGTAATTAGGGCATAAGTGTGTATAAATAAGTGTTTTTCTATCCATTTTAACCCCCATTCATTCACTAATTCATTCAAGCATTCATCCTTACATTCAATCTCATTCATCCACTTAAGCATCATAGCATCATTCAATCAAGCAAATATCAAGCATCTTGGAGCAGCCATTGACACATCTTCAGATTTCAACAACAAGATTTTGGTGAATTTAGGACAATTGCATGTTGCTATTCATCATTCCTTGTTTATTTCATTTCATTTATTTATCAAGGGGTTAGTTACCAAAGTGGGATTTGACCAAGGAAAATCCCTATACTCTAACCCTTAACAATTTCTCCCCTCTTTGCATGTGTGTTTGCAAGTCTTGTAGGTATATTTTTCAAAGAAATTGGTGTTGAGAAGTGGTCAATAAGTCATCAAATCTATTCAAGTCAAATAAACCCTAATTCAAGCTTGGAGACAACATTCAACTCATTTTCTAGAGATTCAGATCCATCAACCCAACAAGAAGAAAAGTACAGATCTGGACCCAAAGAGTTGACTTCATATTTTGTAGAATTTCGGAGGAGGACTAATTCATTATCAATGGAAAATGAGTCCCATTTCTAGGCTAGAAAAGGTGATTTCATCATAATTCAGTTCCTGATAGTCAAAAACTAGTTTCAACAAAGTTTACCAAATGGAGGATTGATTCGCCATCAGTGGTGAATGAGTGCCACTAGTCATCAATAGTGATTTCTATCAAATTCCTAAACCTTTCAGCATTGGAATTCCATCTCCAGGTGCATTTTGGTTAGTCTCATTCCATTCTATTTTCATTTTTGCATGTTTCTAGTTCATGTTTGCATACAACACTATGTTTTCAAACACTTCATATTTCCTAGTTTTCCATACATAATCAATAGTACTTTTTAATTATTTGCATTTATTTTACTTTATTTAGGCATATTAAATTTGTATCACTTCCCTCTTTGACTTGAAACGTTACATTTTGGCCCCAATCATATCTCTGTTTAGGTGAAAAACCTTAGAAGGAGCATATAACATTAGGTAACCAAAATCTTTGTTTTCATTTTGGTGAACTTGCACATATTGAACATTACCTTTCTGATTTTCCTTAAATTTACAACCTAGGACTCATAACATTAGATTTTGCATTAGTCTTTTCATTTTTTTGCATCCTAGGGTTTACAAACTTGCATTAGTGAATATCTCATATAGATTTCATTTGTGCACTTCAAAACATTACAAAAACACAAATTTTGCATTTGCATCATACTTTTTCACCAAGAAAGCTCAAAAAAATCTTTAAATTTTCTTAAAAAACACAAAAAATTCATCCCCTAGACTCATTCGCCAGTGCCACCCTAAGTGAATCAGTCGAGTTGCACATTCTAAACTACATTTTCAGGCATTTTCTGGGCATTTTTTGCATTACAATTTTCTACAATTAATTACTATCATACTTTCTAGATTTTTTGTTTTCTTCTCCTTCTTGCATATTAGTTTAATTTCACTCATTTTTATCATGGATTTTTTCTTTAGTAAGTTTTGGAATTCATTAAAATCCTTAGTGGACATGTAAAATTGTTCCTTTGGTTGTGATCCTAATGACCTTGAGGTTCCTCATGCTTCTTCAACTCCCGATGAATGTCCTCCTCATGCTATTGACATCATTGGAGAAGATGATGATAGCATGGGAAAGTTCTTAAATGCATTCCTTGACAACCTTGAAGCCAATGCTACCTTTTACCCATCCATGAATTCACAAGATCTCCCTACTATCTCACCTCCTAACATATTTGGTTACTTAAATCCTAAAAAAAATGAAGGACCCAACTTCCCTCCAACAAGTGGACCTAGTTCTTCTACACAACCACCTTCTCAACCATTTTATGATCATAAATTTACCAACACACTGATCAAAATCGAAGACACATATGGCAAAGGATTTACTATCTTAAGCAAACAAGCTTGTGACACAACAAATGAAAATATGTCATTCACCAACTTTTAGAACAAAAACCAATAGATAAGAACACCATAGGATTAAGATATCAAGATCCTCCTCATGACAACAAGCCTCCTTTTGAATATTGGAGACTTGAGAATGATGACATAGTGATCTTGAATGTTCTCCTTCCACCTGAACAACCTTTACATGATTCCAATGACAAGGATGCTAGGATCCCTATGGGTCCTCTTCCTCCTTCAATCCATGAAAAAGGTGAATTTAGTAAATGCAAACAACCTTACAAATTGAAAAAACTAAATTTCCTCTCCATGCAGGACTTATAGGTTCTAAAAGTCTAATCCTAATTTTGCTAAAGGTTCAATTGATAATTGTGTCTAAAGAATAATCTCATGTGAATGCATGGGATGGAATGTGCATTGGAACTTATCACAATGTCGAACATATTTTTTCAATCTTTGTGTAATGTGGCCTAATAATATGTATAATTAAAGATCATTTTGGCAGTACATTAAGTTGTAAAATGTCTTCCACATGGTTATGTATGACATGCTCAAATTATATCAAATACACAATATTTAGATACACATTGACAAATGACATAATCAATACAATTGTGCAAGAGAAGTCTATTAATCCATGTGTATTGACCATTGATCCTAATAACTTTCCATTGATGTCTAGGAGAAAAATATGGAAGAAACTTGTAAGTGACTAATTAGTTGGCAATATCTCCAAATCAAATACTTTTAACAAAGAACATAAATAAATTCTCATTGGAGAAAAGTATAATCTACTAGAATCTATTCAAAAAAATTATAGTTCCTTGATAACAAATCTACATTAACATTCTCATGGCCATACTTATCAAGTATAGTAATATAAAATTCTTGTAATAATAATAACTATCTAATGACCCTTTCAATAATAACATGTGTATTTATCAAGAAAAAAACTGAAGAATGATCACTATGAATAAATACTTTATATATTGTGACATAATGATGAAATTTATTAATTTCATACACTACAACTAAGAATTATTTTAGTTACTATGTAATTTACCTCATCAATAATGATTTTTTTATTATGTAATAAATATAATAAAAGAGTGTAGCATCATATGATAATCATAATATCACTACAAATAGCAATAATTAATTCAAATCCATCAGAAAATCAATAACCCATATAACCAAGAAAAACCAAGGCATAAGAAAATCATCTATGTATTATTATAATACTCCTATATAATATTCAAGCATAGGGACATAAAAAAATCAAACGAGTCATGATATTGTCAATGAAACATAAAATAAAAAAGGATCACAAAAGATGGGGTCTTACACCTTTCCTATAATCTTAATATCCTCCAACTGTCCTAGATCCTACAAATCTATCATCTTTACTATTTACACATAATCTGGAGGATCTTCATCAAAATTTGAATTTTCTCATTTTTCTCTAGAATCAACATCACTAGAAAGAGCTTGGAATCCTAACTCCAACACAACTCGAATAGAGTCAAACAGAGCTACGGAGCTCGAGTTATGCTCAGTCAAACCGTGGTCAACTCAGGGCTCAAGTTAGAGAAAAAGGTCAAAATTCAACATCACCAAAAGTGGTCAAAGTTGGTGTCATTGTGAAGATCTCATTGAGATCTTTTTGTCGGCTTTCATTTCGTGTGAATTTGTGTTCATACATAGAAGTTATAGCAAGTCAAAGATCACTTAGAGAAGGTTGAATTTTGATCGTACGAATGCTAACGTTAGCATGTTGACATGGTAGTTTGTATGGTATGGAAAGTGACATGGATGAATCAAGACTTGACATGTGGCATTCTGTACATCCTATGTGGCAGTCCTGATCAGTGGTCAAGGTGGCATCCAGTCAGCATTGTCAACGAGTGAAATTGCACCATGTGGCACATCGTTTAGGTGCCATGTGGAACCTGCTTATCCTCCTCTGGCTGGTGGTTGAAACAACATATATAATTACTATATAAAAAATTTCTAACGGTCTGCATGGGGCTTGAATCCACAACCACCAATGAACAAACCAAGGGCCTTCACCTTTACGCCACAAACAATGCATTTAACTATAAACTATGTCCAGTTCCTTTTGTTTGTAAAAGTTATATTTGGGTTTAAAAATGGATGATGAGGGGTTGACCTCCCAACCTCCCTGCTGTGCAAAATGGTAATCTCCAACAGATCACTACGTGCTCTCAAGATAATATAGGAGCTCGTTGGATTTTGTTAAAGTCCTAAACCCATTTACCCATTATTTTTAAACTTTCCCTCCATATTTAAAACCCAACAATCCTTTTAAAGGATTAGACATAACCTCCTATAACAATAAAAGCTCGAAATGTAAAATTTGAAGGGCTCAAATAATTTTTAGGAGATTAATTATGATTTTTGGGGGGTTTTCAAATATCTTACTATGTAAAGGGAGATTGGGAGATATTGTGAATCATTTGACTATGAACCAAATTGGGTAAAATTTTTGTATACAAGGAGGTAGTGTAGGATGGGAAAAGCTAATTGGTGACTTGGGAAAATTATCTTGGTGAAATTTTTCTCTTTCCCATGCTTTCAAGGAGATTGTTCTTGTGCAATTTGGAGGAGTTATTCAAAATTTCCTTGGACTAGGGAGAACCTATGCTATAATTTTTTAACCATTATTCTGGAGAATTAATCAAATCAGTCAACTCATTTGAGAGGGGCTTGAAGATTTAGTCATTCTCACAATGAACTATGTTATCAATTATGTTTGTGTTCTCTCTCTCTTCTCTCATTCTAAATTTCATCACTTTGTTATTTCTGTTTGTTTAATCATGTTCGTGTGTTAATTTTGATTAAGTAATTTGGATTTCTTTAATTGTAATCATTACACATTCAATGCAATTGTCATAGATTTGTAAAATAGATCAATTTTGGTATCAAAGCTTTGTGTGACTAGTATTGTAGAATTGGATGCTAACAAATTCTAGGAAATAGCATGGTGAAGGTGAACTAGAAGAATACAATCCTGAGATCAGAAAATGAAGGACCTTACCAACAATGGATGAAAATGACGTTGGGAAAAGTACTAAGAAAAAGCTTGATGATAAGTCTTTTCAGTGAGCCTTTCTTGAGATAAAGGCTATGGTGAAAGAACTTTATGCAGAAAAAGAAGAAGCGCAAAAAGGGAGGTTCTTCGAAGCAAGAAAAGGAAGATCAAAAGGAAAAAGAAGAAAAAGCTCTAGAAGCTCCATATCCTCCATCTTCCCCTTCTTCTCCATCTTCACCTTCTTCTTCTTCCTCTTCTACTACTGTTAATCCTTTCAAAAGCAAGTCTAATCCTATTATTAAACTAGATGTAAAATTTGAATTGCCTAAGTACTATGGTGAGTTAAATGCCAAAAATTTAGATGATAGGATCCTGCAGGTAGAAGTGTATTGTAGGATTCAAGGCCTAACAAAGGATGCTTCTATGATCTAGTTAGCCACTCTTTGGTTGGGAGGTACAACTCTCACTTGGTGGGAGAGTAGTACTCGAGAGGAAATTGCTCGCTATGGTCAGGTTAATATGACTTGGATGGAATTTATTGCTGCCCTTAAAAAATAGTTTTATCCTTTAGGTTATATGCAACAATTAACAATGACTTGGAAGACCTTTAGGAAAGGTAAGGGTCAGTCTGTCCAAGATTACACCCATGAGTTTAGAAAATAGTTGATTGCTTTAAATGTTCCATTGTATACTCAGGATACATTACTTAAGTACATAGGTGGTTTGCATTTTTATGAAAGGCATACTATTCTAATGTTGAGTCCTAGTAATCTAGATGAAGTGTCAGTCCAAGCTACTCATTTAGAGTCAAGGGGTAAGAACACTTTCAGTGATAATTTTTCAAAGAAACCATCTAAGTCTAAGGGGAAGTGTTTAAAGGGTAAAGACAAAGACAAAGATAAAGGCAAAGGGAAGAAGACAATTATAGTTAAGAAGGAGGGTGATAAGCCCACATTCTCCCATTGCAAGAAAGAGGGGCATGATGATTCAAAGTTTTGGAAGTTTCATCCCAAATTGAGGCCGAAAAGATATGGAGGCAATAAAGGCAAGCAAATGACTATTGCAATTAATCAACAAGATCTTGGATTTGACTCTAGATACAAAACATAGATTGTTATTGTTGGGATCCAAGGTAAAGGGAAATGTATAATTATCTCTTTTGATGCAAATGTTTCTAATGCAAAAGCAAGCACAAGTAAAGTATGGGTATGTGCAAGATCATCATGGACAAACAGCCCTTAGAAGTGGCAAAAATTTAGAAAAATCAGAATTAGGCAACTTGACGTAAAAATTTGAATAAGTTATCTATATTATTTCAAAATATGTAAGAATTAGAATTTGTAGCAAATTGAATGTATTTTCTAAACTACTAGGTTTATTTAAAAAAAATCTATTTGGTGAAAATTTGAAATTTCAATGCAATAGTACTTAAATTTCAGGGAAAAAAGAAGAAGTAGGTGTCTATCTAACCACCCTAACCACAATAGAATGATAATATTTTTTTTATAATATTTTTAGATATAAGTAGAGGACTCATGTCGATGTGATGCATTTTTTTGTAATTTTTTCCAAGTAAATAATTAATTATGATTTTTTTATTACAACTTTTAAAAAATAAATAAACTCGTATGTCTAACCACCTTATGAATTTTTATAATGTGACGCATGATTCAGATTCAAAAAATGTGACACCGTTTGAAAGCTATAGATGTTTTTCAATAATCCTATCAATTAGGACTTTAGTTGTAATTCAAATAGAAAATAAATAATAAGTATTTATTAAATTCAAAGTAAAGCATAATTTATATTGGTGGAAAGCTGATAATCTCCTTTAAAAACCCTTTTTGTTTCATCAATTTGGGTAAAAAAAAATTCATCAGCCACATACCCTACAAAAACCCATCATATCGCCACTTTTTGGCCCATCATGATCCTACACATACATGTATCTACTCCCCTAAAGCTAATAAACAATAGAATGAATTGTTTCATATTCGAGTTGTAACTAAGCACACTAAGATTGACACACTATTTGATACGGGTTCTCAAGTCAACTTAATATCTAAAGAGGTGGTAAAGAAACTTAATTTAACTACAAAACCTCATCCAAAGCCATATCTGCTTGGATGGGTTTGCAATGATGCTCAACTATAGGTAAGAAAACAATGTAAATTGAAATTTTCTATCACTGCAAACTTTGTTGATGAGGTCAAGGTAGATGTTGTTCCTTTGGATATTTGTGGGCTTGTGTTAGGGAGTCCTTATTTGTATGATAGAAAGAAATCTTTTATAAGGGGAGAATAAGTATCATCTCTTTAAGGATGGGATAGAATACATTGTACATGCACACAAAGTTAAGACTACTCTTGCACTAGTTAATGTTGGTCAGATGAAAAGGTTAGTCAATTCTAGTAGAGAATTTGTATTAATGCTTGTAAAACCCAAAGAGAGGATGAAAAAGCTAAAAGCATTTTAAGAGTGTGATCAAGGTGTAAAGGATGGTCAAAATAGTTTTTGCTTATGATGACTTATTTCGAGGATAGCGGTTACCACCTAAGAGATACAACATGAAATATAGTTACAACAAGATATGCCTCTTCCAAACATTGGCATGTATCGTTTATCATTTTTGAAAAATGAAGAAATCAAAAAGCAATTTCAGGATTTGGTTGAAAAAGGATTCATCCATCCTAGTACATCTCATTGTGGTTGTCCAATTGTATTGGTTCCAAAGAAGGATGGGTCATGGAGAATGTGCATCAACTATCGAGCTCTGAACAAGATAACGGTAAAGAACAGGCATCCTCTTCCTTGAATTGATGATTTACTTGATCAGTTAAAACATGCAGTTTGTTTCACTAAGTTAGACTTGTGTAGCGGATATCATCAAATAAGAAGTGAAGAAGATGACATTTGGAAAACTGCATTTAAGACAAAATAGGCATTGTTTGAGTGGTTGGTCATGCTCTTCAGGCTTTGTAATGTACCAGCTACATTTATGAGAGTCATGAATGATGTCTTTCATCCTTTTATTGATGATTTTGTACCAATCTATTGATGTATTGAGAAAAGAAAAACTCTTTGTAAAGATGTCTAAATGTGAATTCACTAAGACATCCTTAGTGTACTTAGTTTATGTCGTAGGTAGTGGTCAATTGAAAGTAGACCCTGTGAAGGTTGAAGCTATTTTTAAATGGCCTAAGCCATGTATAGTCACATAAGTCAAAAGTTTCTTAGGTGTAGTCCAGTACTGGAGAAAGTTCATTGCAAAATTCTCCTACATTGCATTGCCATTGCACACATTGACCAGTACGAAGACATTTTTTTAGTGGGGAGGTCCACAGTAGAAGGCCTTCAACACTTTGAAGGAAAAGTTGAGCACAACACTAGTTCTGGCTTTACCATATTTACATCAACTATTTGAGATTGAGATAGATGCAAGTGGATTTTCCATGGGAGTAGTGCTAATGCAGGGAGGTAAACCAATCTATTATCACTCTGAAACCTTTTCAGGTGTAGTAATTAACTATCCTACTTATGATAAGGAACTTTATGCATTAGTTCAAAGTGTTAAATTATGGAAACACTACTTAATGGGGAAATAAACTGTAATCCACATTGATCATCAACCACTTCACTATTTGCACTCACAGTCTAAACTACAACAAAGTAGGCACTTTAGGTGGATGGGTTTCCTTCAACAATTTCATTTTGGTAATTAAGTACAAGAAAGGTGCCCATAACAAAGTATGAGATATGTTATCTAGGACTCATGTTATGGAATACTTTAATTATCTTAAAAGGTACTTCCATGGTACATGAAATTTTTAGAACAAGGCTATGTCTTGAGGGATCATAATGGGCCAAAAGTGGCAATATGATGGGTATGTGGGTGATGACATTTTACCCAAAATTGATCGAAATGAAAAAAGGTTTTTAAAAGGAGATTCTCAAACTTTCCACCAATATAAATTATTCTTTACTTTGAATTTAATAAGTAATTATTATTCATTTTCTATTCAAATTATGACTAAATTCTGATTGATAGTGATTAAAAAACATCCATAGCTTTCATAGGTATCACATGTTTGAATCAAAATATGTGTCACATTCTATGCTTAGCATACTATAGGATAAAAAAGAAAAATGAATTTCATGAAGTTTGACCAAGTTAAGGTGGTCGAGACATACGAGTTTGTCATATTTTTTTAAAAAGTTGTAATAAAAATTCATAATTAATTATTTACTTGGAATATATATATATATATATATATATATATATATATATATATATATATATATATATATATATATATGTGTGTGTGTCTGTCATGAGACATGGGTACTCTACTTATAACTAAAATCTTATAAAAATATTATCATTTTTATTGTGCTTAGGTGGTCGAGACGGTAGCTAGTTCTTATTTTTTCCACTGAGAAATTTAAAATTACTACTACATTGAAATTTCAAATTTTCTGAAGTAGATTTTTTATTTTAATTTTTAAAAACTAGTGGTTTAGATGCTACATTCAATTTGCTACAAATTCTATTCTTGTACATATTTTGATATAATATAGATAACTTATTCAATTTTTTCACGTCAAGTTGTCTAACTCTGATTTTCTAATTTTTTTTTGCGGCAGGGCCTTTTCTTTCCATGATGATCACGCACATACCCACAATAAGCTAGATGAAGACTTTAGGGAAATCTATTAAGCTTAATTGTAGGAAAACATGTCAAAGAGAAAGATTACTATGTGCAGGATAAATTGTTGTATCACTTGGGAAAGTTATGTATTCCAAAAGATAAACAAGAATAGGTAATCAAGGAAGCACACACCTCATTGATTTTAGGACATTTTGGGGTAAGAAAGACAATTACTAAGCTGCATAATTATTGTTATTGGCCTCATATGCAAGAAATTGTAACTAAGTATATTAGAGGTTGTGTCATGTGTGCAACAAGTAAACCAAGTAACATGAAATTGGGCTTGTACAAACCTCTACCTGTACCATCCCATTCATGGGAAAGTGTTTCAATGGATTTTGTCAGGAGGTTACCTATGTCTAGGAAGGGACATGATTATCTATTTGTACTAGTTGTTCAGTTCAACAAAATGTGTATTTTAATGCCTTGTAAAAAATAGGTCACTATTGAATTGACAATTTAGATGTACTTTCAATTTGTATGGGTTCATTTTGGGTTACCTATTTCTATTGTATCAGATCGAGATTCTTGATTCCTAGGGGAATTTTGGTCAGATTTGTGGGGACTCGTGGACACCAAACTGAAGAAGAGAACATCCTTCCATCTACAAATTGATGGACAAACATAGGTAGTAAATAAGATAGTTGTGCATCTACTTAGATGATACTGCAGAAAAAATCCCAAGCTATGGGATGAGAGTCTTCATTATGTGAATTATGCTTACAACCATGCAACACACTCTTCTACAAAGAGGTCTCCTTTTGAGACTTGCTTCAGTTATGTTCCTAAAACATTGATGTATTTTTATTTTGGGAAGGATGATGTTGAAGATGGATGCCATGATGCAGAGAAGAATTTAAATTTTATCCAGAAATTCCAAGCAATTCATCAAGCAATGGAAGCATAGCTGGAGAAGAGCCAAGCCAAACACAAGGCTCGACATGATAAGCATCACACCGATCATCATTTCTTGGTTAGAGACAGAGTTTGGTTACACATCAAAAAGGAAAGAATGGAAGGAAAAGGAAGGAATCTTAAGCCGATTTAGTATGGTCCCTTTGAAATCTTGGAAAAGATTGGAACCAACACCTTTCACCTTAATCTTCCTCCATACATGCACATCTATTTGATTTTCAATGTTGAGAATCTGATGTTGTACAAGCCTCCAATGATATTGGATGAAGACACAGACATTCAAGTTCCATCAGTTGATGATCTTTCACCAAAGTACATGTCAAAGTTGTTAGAGGATGTCAACTTAGATAGAAAAATTAAGACTTCATGAAGAGGTGAAGTTGAGTACCTCTGAGTAGGAATGAAGGGGATGAATCCAAACAAGGCAAGATGGATGGAGATTGGTAAAGTGAGGGAACTTTACCCTCACTTACTTTCTGAGTAATCAAGATTTTGGAGGTCCAAAAGCTCTCTAGTGGGGAGGACTGATCCAGAGGATCTTCATCAAAATTTGAAGTTTCTCGTTTGTCTCCAAAATTAGCATCACCAGAAAGAGCTTGAAATCCTAACTCCAATGCAACTTGAATGGAGTCAAACGGAGCTACAAATCTCAAGTTATGCTTGATCAAACCTTGGTCAACTCAAGGCTCAAATTGGAGAAAAAGGTCAAAATTCAACATTACCAAAAGTGGTCAAAGTTGGTGTCATCACGAAGAGCTTATCGAGAGCATATTGATAGCATTTTTTTCACACGAATTTGAGTTTGTACGCAGAAGTTACAACAAGTAAAAGATCACGTAGAGAAGGTTGAATTTTGACTGTATGGATGCTGATGTGATAGTCCAGTACAGATAGTGACATGGATGAATCAGGACCTAACATGTGGTAGGTGATGTGGATGTCCTTACAAGACGTGGCATTTTGTACATCCTATGTGGTAGTCCTAGTCAATGGTCAAGGTGGCATCCGGTCAACATGATCAGTGAATAAAATTGTGCCATGTGAGACATTGTCTAGGTGCCACATGGAACCTCCCTATTCTCCTCCTACTGGTGGTTGAAATGACATATATTTACTATATAAAAATTCTCTAACAGCCTGCATGGGGCTCGAACCCACAACCACTGGCGAACAAACTAAGGGCCTTCACCATTACACCACAAACAATGCATTTAACTATAAACTATGCCCAGTTCCTTTTGTTGTTTGCAAAAATTATATTTGGGTTTAAAAATGGATGGAAAGGGCTTGACCTCCCCACCGTGAAAAATGGTAATCCCCAACAAACCACCGTGTGCTCTCAACATAATATAGGAGCTCATTGGATTTTGTTAAAATCCTAAACCCATTTACCCATTATTTTTAAACTTTCCATCCAAATTTAAAAACCAACAATCCTTTTAAAGGATTAGGCATAAGCTCCTATAACAATAAAAGCCCAAAATGTAAAATTTGAAGGGCTCAAATAATTTGTAGGAGATTAATTATGATTTTTGGGGGGATTTTCAAATATCTTACTATGTAAAGGGAGATTAGGGGATATTGTGAATCATTTGGTTATGAACCAAATTGCGTGAAATTTTTGAATAAAAGGAGGTAGTGTAGGATGGGAAAAGCTAAGTGGTGACTTGGGAGAATTATCTTGGTGAAATTTTTCTCTTTCCCGTGCTTTCAAGGAGATTGTTCTTGTGCACTTTGGAGGAGTTATTTGAAATTTCTTTGTATCAAGGTGAACCTATGCCAAAATTTTGTAACTGTTTCTTTGGAGAATTAATTGGATCGGTCCACTCATTTGAGAGGGGCCTAGAGACATAGTCATTCTTACAAAAACCTTCGTTATCAATTATGTTTGTGTTCTCTCTCTCTTTTCTCTCATTCTGAATTTCATCACTTTGTTATTTCTGTTTATTTAATCATGTTCATGTGTTAAATTTGATTAAGTAATTTGGATTTCTTTAATTTTAATCGTTACACATTCAATGCAATTGTAATGGATCTGTAAAACTGATCAACACAAAATATATCTCATTTTCTAGCATGACATTATATCAAATCATACCCCTCCCCACATCCTTTTGTTTTCTTCCTACTATCACCCATTTTAAAATTGACCCTTTTTATATTTCACACACTACTACAACTCTATCCCCTCTTATAGATATTATCATGAGTTCTTATCGTCATATTATTTCCCCTATCATTTGTAATCATTTTTCTACCAATGCTTCTACACTTGATACTTTACCACTTTTTCACCTATTATGTGATCTTACTATTCCCAGTAATACCAACTCTAATCATGTCTAAATTCTCTATCCCATTAATATCCTCCACTATCTCAATCTCAATAGAAGCCTTAGTTTTCCTCTAGATCACCCCCCATGAGTTGAGATGTTGTAGGTCTCCTATTCTCATAGAAGACTTAAATTATTTCACTTCAATCTCTATTCCACATTATACTATTCTTTCTATCATATTAATCATATCTACTCTTGTTAACACACTTTTTGATGATGCCTTCTATATTGCATGGGTTCAATCTATAATGAACATAAAAAATAAAGAAAAATAGAGAGGAGAGAAAAAAGAAAGAGGGAATAGAAAGAAGATGAATGTATTAATTTCCAAAAGGAACACACTTACCAATGATGTGAAAGGAAAAAATACAAATTTAATCATTATAAAAATTTCAAGAATAAAGTAAATTTAATAGACCTTAGGCTCAAAAAATTTAAATAGTAGGGTTTCACACATATAAATATTTTCACACTGAACATAAGGAAATAGGGTTTCACGTTTTAGGAGATGAAGCAAGGGATAAGGGCCTATTTCACTCTAGTTCATTAAAGGAAACTAAGATCCCTCAACCAATTGACTTGATTGAGGAATGGACTAGGGATAGGATGGTTTCCTTATGTGTGATTAAAAGGGGGTGCACCACTAAGTGAATGCTTAGAAAGATGGAAATGAAAGAAATATGCAAATATAGCTATGGGACCTAGAAAATGGAATTTGAAAGCATGTAATTAGATTGGTAAATAAAATAAAATAGAGATGTACCTAGAGAAATGAATATGACAATGCAAGGCCTAAAATCCCTAAAAATTACTACTTTTCAGGTTTATTGAGACTCATACGCCAGACTTGGAAATTTATTCCTAGTATATGTTTTTGGGTAGGATATGGAATCTCTCAGTGACTAATCTAGATCTGCTAAAATCTGGTAAAAAGGTAGTATTGGGACTCATATGCTTAGACTATTGCAAAGTGTTCCATTTTGTCGCAAAGTGTCTGAGGAGAAAAATTCTGAAG
>VDFB02075321.1:339014848-339069085 GCA_007258455.2 Sequoia sempervirens | reverse complement strand
ATCATAAACAAAATGATACTGTACATCAGTGTGCATTGTTTTGGCATGGAAGGTAGGATTCTTTGCTAAACAAATTGCACTTTGACTATCACAACAAATAGTAATTTTTTTTGTATCTAAACCAATATCAAAACATAACCTATTAAGCCAAATGGATTCCTTACAGGAATCAATGGCTGCCATATACTCTAGCTCTATCATGGAAAACACAACTACAACATGCTACTTAGTCATCCAATTGATAGCACCACTAAACATCATAAAAACATAACCACTGGTGGATCTTCTGCTATCAATGTCACCTATCCAATCTGAATCGACATATCCCCGAATGCTCTTATGTCTCTCAATACTATGCTCTTTATAGAACTTTTCAAACTCTATCGAACAAAACTCACCACCATTATTAGTCCTCAAACACTTAATCTTTTTGCTCGAGTCTAATTTTCAACCAAGGCCTTAAACTCCTTAAACTGACTAAAGACTTCAACTTTACTTCTGAGGAAATAAAAAAATGTCCTACTATAATAATCTATGAAAGAAACAAACTATAAAAAATTTGATAATGAAGGAACATTTATAGGACCAAAAACATCCAAATGTACATAATCCAAGACCCCAGAAGACTTATAAGAACTAGAGTAGAAAGAAACATAGTGTTGCTTTCCATATACACAATTTTCACAAAAGTCAAACTCGATATTACAATCATCAAGGCCTTTAACAAGGCTCTTATTTTTTAGGGTTCTAAGACCCTTCTCACCAATGTGACCAATTCATTGGTGCCATAACATTTTCTTCTCTATAGGAAGCTTCTCTTCCATGGAATGAGCACCCTTAGGTACCCAAAATGCATGGCCATCGGATGTAGCTGCAACATGCTTCTTCTTGGCACAATCTGATGGTGAGGATGAGGAATCCAAAGGTCTATTCTTTGGTACATCAGAAGAACTATTGCACTGTACAGTGCATGCATCAAGATAAAACAAAGTTCCAAGATGAAATCCCTTAGCTAGCACCATAGCTCCTCTAGTCATCTTGCATCCTCCACTAGAGAAAACAACTTGCACTACTAAATCATTCAATTTACTTGGAGAAAGCAGGTTTCGTGCCAAACATGGGATATTTAAGATACCATCAATCCCCTTCACTCTTCCATCAGGAAATCTAATTTTGACTCTTCCATAGGCAACAATCTTTAGATGAGAGTCATCACCCAGGTAGACCTCTCCACCATCAAACTCATCATACTTTGAGAACCAATCTCTATGAGAAGTTAGTGTCAAGGGTATGTGTAGGATCATCATGCAAAAAATAGGCCCTTAACTGGCAAAAAATTCAGATAAATCAGAGTTAGGCAACTTGATGTAAAAATTTGAATAAGTTATCTATATTATTTCAAAAATATGTAAGAATATAATTTGTAGAAAATTCAATGTAGTTTCCAAACTACTAGGTTTTTTTTAAAAAATCTATTTGGTGAAAATTTGAAATTTCAATGCAATAGTACTTAAATTTCCGAGGGAAAAAATAAGTAGGTGTTTATTACGACCACCTAAGCGCTATAAAATGATAATTTTTTTCTTATAATATTTTAGATATAAGTATAGGACTCATGTCCTGATGTGATGCATATTTTTTTGTAATTTTTTTCCAAGTAAATAATTAATTATGAATTTTTTATTACAAGTTTTTAAAAATATAAAAACTTGTATGTCTGACCACCTTAACTTGGTCAAAACTTCATGAAATTCAATTTTTTTTTTAATCCTATAATATGTGAAGTATTGAATGTGACACATGTTTCATATTCAAAAAATGTGATACTGTTTGAAAGCTATGGATGTTTTTCAATCAGCCTATCAATCAGGACTTTAGTCATAATTCTAATAGAAAATGAATAATAATTATTTATTTATTTCAAAGTAAAGCATAATTTATGTTGGTGGAAAGCTAAGAATCTCCTTTTAAAACCCTTTTTGTTCCATCAATTTTGGGTAAAAAAAATTCGTCAGCCACATACCCTACACATACCCATCATATCGCCACTTTTTTGATCCATCATGATCCTACACATATCGTGAATGGATGCACCTAAATTTTTCAACGACACATCATCTAATGCATGGGCTTCCAAGGCTACAATAAATTCTTCTCCATCATCTTGGGATGATTTCTCAAATTTAGAATTGGAGAAAGAAGTGCTTATCTTCTTCTTATCCTTCTCACAATCTTTTCGGATGTGACCAGTTTCACTACAATTCCAACATTTTTCCTTGGACTTCTACCAGTAGACTTTGATCTCCCCAAAGACTTTGACTTAGATTTCTTTTCTTTCTTTTTGCTTCTCTCTTTTGGTCTTCCACGGACTGCAAGACCCTCCTTGGCCATCTCAAAAGACTTCCTTCGCATCTCCTCAAATACTAATGAGACAATGACCTCATGCATATTGAAGGTGGAATTAGTACTTCCAATAGACATTACTAGGTGATCCCAAGAGTCTGGCAAGGAACACAAAAGGAGCATGCAATGGTGTTGTTCATCTATTTTGTCTCCAACAAAACCCAGTTGTGCAATGAACATGTTAAAAGAGTTTAGTTGATCTGCAACGAATCCTCCATCTTCCATTTTTGAGAGAATACATCTTATTTCTCAGGAAAAGCTTGTTTACAAGGGATTTAGCCTGATAGTCATCACCAAGCTTCTTCCATAAAGAAGTAGAAGTTTTCTCTTCATGGACATTCACCAGAATGGAAAAATCCAAATAGAGTCTAATAAGACCCTTGGATTTCCTATCCATGAGATCCCAATCCTCTTGTTCCATGCTTGAAGGTTTGGTTCCAAAAATTGCAAACCATAAGTCTCGGTCTACTAACATGTCTTCCATTTTGAGCTTCCACAACTCAAAATTACCACTGTTAAATTTTTCCATCTCAATCCTCCCAGATGTGCCTACCATCTCTTTCCTATAACAAGGTAACAAAACACACACTTCTACAAAACTCCCACTGAAATAGAGATTAGATCAAAAAACCCTTCTACCCAACAAAGGAACTAAGGCTGGCTAGGCTCTGATACCAACTGAAAGGAAGTCGGGTGAACGGAAACAACTTCCTACACTAATCTAAGTGGGAAAGAGTTATAGAAATTCCATTTTAACACTTTTTTACTCTTACAATAAGAGAAGCACACACATAGAATAATTGGAATAGAACAACAAGGATGCATAAAATAGTGACACCAAATATATGTGGGGAAAACCCTTTCAAGTAAAAAACCCCACCCTCCAAAAGAACAGTACTATTGTATTAAGTATTCAAATAAGATTTACAATACATCACCAAGTACATAACCTTCTTCTACAAGTGCTTCAAACAAACACTTGTTCTGGAGTGATATTGGCAGTACTTTCTTACCTACAAATAAAATATGCATTCTACAACTCAAGGCACTCAATAAATAGAGCAATACAAGCTTCATGAAGCATTTATAAGGTGAGGGATGTCTAATTCCAAAAGGAACGATATTCAATTCCTTAGGCATGCATTTGGACACATGTTCAATATTCCATTACACTCCCAACAAATGTCAAACATGCAAATAGTCTTCTTCCAAGATTGAGCAACCAAAATATGCTAAAAATAGGCTATGATATGTGCCTTACACATCTTATAGTTGTCATAGAATATGTCATAGCTGACAACACCTACAGTTGTAAGAGAATCTATCTCAACTAACTAAAAATAGTTGATTCTCTTACATCTTGTCATAACACAACTTGGGCGCCAACTTTCACCCATACATTCAAAGATGCCTTATGACATGTCATAGAATCTATCATATGTCATAGATTCCAAAGTGGGATCCCTATGTCCAGTTGGGATGATGATGTGTCATCCAGTCACCTCCAACAAGGATGCAACCCAACCAGTGGGTCCTAATTAGTGACATGACACTATAGGTATTTAAATTATACAAATAAATAGATTAAATTACATAAATTAAATTGATGTTAGGACTCTAAGGTTGAGACAACTTAATCCCAACAATTGGGGTATCTATCAAAGATTAATTTTATGATAACATGTATATTTAATTTATTTCTTTTCATAAAATAAATATACTTATGATATGAAAATTTGGAAGAGGGGGTGAAGAATTAGTAAAAAAAAAAATGTGGCTTAAACACTTATAGTAAATGGAAAGATGTTTGATAGAAATAATGGGAGAGGATTGCTCAAAGTTATTCTTTCCATTTTGTATAGTTGTTTTATTTGTGTTAATTATGTTATCTTTTGTCTATATTAAGTCAATCATTTAATTAAAAAAATAAAAGGGACCCCTTCAAATAAAAATATGTATTTACATTGATCACTTTGAAAAAATTGAAATTTTATACATGGTCCACACAATAACAAGAACCCAAAGTTGTGACATGGAAAATTTCAAGTGGGCTCACTTTGTCTTTGGATGGATCATCAATAAAAAATAATGAGTTTGTATTGTACATAACACCCTACAATCCATTAAATCAAATATCCAATAGCTTATGGGAGTTAAGGAAAATCCTAAAAAGAAATACTTGTGGATTCTTGTTGATCATTCGATGCAAATGATTTATGGTTCTAATCATTTGATGAGCCAAGACAACATGATTATAATTCATCGGTTGGATACATATGAGTTACTTAATTTAAAATAACTTCAAACATATCCTTAATTATTAAAATGAATGTTAAGAAATGACTACACAAGCCAAAAAACTCTAAAGTATGTGAAGGTTTGGTCAAGGATTTTAATTATTGTCAATGAATGGTAAACATCTTGATAGGGGATTTTTAGGTAAATGTGAGTCCTTAGAGTTGAGTTCCTAATGAGATAGGGATATGGATGAGGTAGAATATAACCTTAAGGATGCAAGTCTCCATGCCACTATTAAGGTTCTATCTCTTTCGAGTCGATGGAGGTAGTTATTGTAGGTGATAGCGAACATAAGTCAAGATTGAACTTCCCATATCAATTTAAAATGTGATCTTCCCACACTAACATGACAAAAAAATATAGTGGCATGCACCAACTTCTTGAATAGAATCAAATTCCACTAGGAGTGACCAAGACTATGATGGTGGCATGTTGGTAGAAGGAAATATTTCTATTGTAAAGGTGAAGAAAGCTTGCAATATGAAATTTAATTAATAGTAATTGAAAATCTAGATCCAAAGATTAACCCTTAATATGAATGTGATTTCAAAATAAAACCAAGAAAATTAAACCTTAACACAAGACACTAGATTTACATGGATTAACCGCTAAGGGAAAAAACTCCACCATGGAAAGAGAGAGGGAAGTATATTACTAATCCAAGAGAGATTACAACAATAATAAACTTCTTTGAATAACTCTGTAGAATCTGTTGAACATCCAAAACACTGAGAGCGGGGGGAATCAATATTCCACAAAATGATAATAAAATACACTTAACGATTATTACAATTTTCATAGAATCAACAAGACAAAACATAGAAATAAGTAAATGCAATCATGCACATGAACACCAAGATTTTTATGTGGAAAACCCAAAATGGGAAAAACCACAGTGAGGGTTAACTCACAATATACTATATCCAAATACAAAATATTATAGGGCTCACTGCTAGGACTCACTATCCTTAAAAGGTTGACAGTCTGAATACAAAAGATGGCTCACTACCAAGATAAAATGATAGTGGCTCACTGCCAAAAGAATGAACTGGTGGAATACACCTTCAATGTATAGGGTTCAGTTCCATTAAAGCTCAAAATAAAATCTATACTACTAATAAATCATTTAGGCTCTGATCTTCTCCTCTATTCACTTGCTTGCACACACACACACACTTTCTCCTTCTCACTCTCTTGTTCATTTATCTCTCTTCTATATTTCATCTTATATATATATGCAAGCATATCTTATTCATCAATTAGGTTGGCCTATTTGGATGAAGACAAAATAATGAAAACATTTCTTCATCAGCACCATATAAGATTTGAACATTTTATCCATGTAGTGCATTATGCCAAGTTGGCTATTAGTCTTCATAATATATTGCATTCGCTGAGTCGACCAAGACTGAAACACAATTCTCCAAACCAACAAATTATCCTCAAAGAAAAGACCTTATGGATCTGAGAACACATTAATTTCACATCATACTACTAGTAAAGAGACTATCACCAAAATCATAGTATAAGAATGTTCACCTTAGTAGATTGCAGAGTCTCCCACATAGTACATACCTCACACAAAACATTGGTAAAATATAGAGTTAAAATCTAGCAGAGATAACTTTGTGTTCATAGCAAAAGACGACTCAAGATCCAAGAAATAGTAGTGTGAATGAGTCAATAAAACATGGTTAAGAGATTAGATTCATATCACATTTTGGGATGAGTTTCAGACTCAAATACCAACACATTGATCCATCACAAAGGATTATTACCAATAGAGAACAACTTCTGGTAAACCAAGAAAATTTCCCATATAGTTATCACCATGTAGTTATTACCATGTTGACATCAATGACAACATAGGAACAACCAACACAACCATCCATACTTCATGCTCATGTTGCAAAGCTTCCAACAATCTCCTCCTTTGGAATTTATGGCAACATGCATGAAAAAAACTTTTCAAGTATACCATAGCTAAATGTTATGACTACTCCCCCTATCAAAATTGTTCTTCACAAAAAAAAATTGTTCTGACTCTTTATCTCTCCCCCTTTGAAATCAATGATAAAGGAAGGGGTCCGGTATAAATGTGTATATAAAAAATGTAGCCAAAAAGATATGAACACATATTTAACCTGATGAAGAACCTTTGAGACTCTCTAGGATATCCTTCCATAATACTTTACCTTCTTCCCATGAACCTTTTTCACTAATGAGAGTTTTGTAAAATAGCTCAAGTTTCGTTAGAGACTTTATACCATCTATTGAATTATTGGGACTAAGATTGATCTTTGATAATTCACCAATACAACCAAGAGCACTAGAAACAGAAGTATGTCTGAGTTTAATAATGACTTTGAGTGCCACAAACTTCCTGATAACATCTATTCTTCGGTCCTATAGAGAGAAAAATTTATCCTAAAGCTGCACAATGTAGGACCACATCTGGTTATCTTTATCTTCTACTAACCTGTATGTATCTTCTTGAGTGCTTAGTCGAGACTCACTCATCCTTATCTCATTTCTCATATCTAATGTATTTCCAAACAAGTCTACACAAAATAAAAGTAGTTCTTGTGCCTCTTTTTCAAAACCTTGTACACTCTTAAATTCCTTCATTACTCGATCATGTGCACTCACACATTTTCCTTTGATATCATTCAAATATTCTTCATCAAACCTAATTCTAGAAGACATTTCAAGTCTGGATATGTGGAATTTCAAAGAATTAATCATGCCATGAAGATTCTCCATAACAGAAATAGATGAATCAAAATTAGCATTAGGAATAATCTTCTACAAATCTTCCAAAGCTCTATGAATTTTTATTCTTCCATGCTCCTGTTCAAGCTCACTTCCTTCTATGAATTTTAGCATCACTACACTCTTCCTTTTCTTCCCTGTTCTGGTTATGTTACTAGAGGTACTTTCTTCATTGAGATGCTTAGGGCTTTCCAACAAAATTTTAGCATATTTATCAATTTCAGCCTCTGCCAATTCATAATCCAATTCAGATATCCAAACTAACCTTGATTCAATTTCTTCCATGTGACAAAAATCTGTAGACACAAGAAAATTTATGCTTCTAGAGTATCTTTCCATAACACTTACTGGAATCCTAGACCTTTTGTTCATCTTCATCTAAAATGTTCCAAAGAATGCAGGAAAGGAATATTCTTGTGCATCCAAACTACCAAGATTTATCATGAAGTTTTTGATTTGATAGGCAATAGGCTCTGAATTTGACAATTCTAACCTTCCTATTGGGTATGTGCAGGATCATCATGGAAAAAATATTCTCTTAAGTGGTGAAAAATTTAGAAAAATTAGAGTTAGGAAACTTGACGTAAAAATTTGAATAAGTTATCTATATTATTCCAAAAATATGTTAGAGTAGAATCTATAGCAAATTGAATGTAGTTTCTAAACTACTTGGCTTTTTTTTTTTTAAATCTATTTGGAGAAAATTTGAAATTTCAATGGAGTAGTACTTAAATTTCGGGGAAAAAAAGAGTAGGTGTCTGTCTAACCACCCTAACCACAATAAAATGATAATATTTTTTTATAATATTTTAGATATAAGTAGAGGACTCATGTCTGGATATGATGCATATTTTTTTGTAATTTTTTTCCAAGTAAATAATTAATTATAATTTTTTTATTACAAATTTTAAAAATATAAAAAATCATATGTTTGACCACCTTAACTTGGTCAAAACTTCATGAAATTTTTTTTTATCCTATAGTATGCAAAGCATAGAATTTGACACATGTTTGGATTCAAAAATGTGATACTGTTTGAAAGCTATAGATATTTTTCAATCAGCCTATTAATTAGGACTTTAGTCATAAATCAAATGGAAAATTAATAATAATTATTTATTAAATTCAAAGTAAAGCATAATTTATATTGGTCGAAAGCTAAGAATCTCCTTCAAAAACCCTTTTTTGTTTTATCAATTTTGGGTATAAAAATGTCATCAGCCACATACCCATCATATCACCACTTTTTGTACCATCATGGTCCTGCACATGCCCTATTACTGGTAACTCTTTCACAAAGAAAAAGAGTAGACAAACAACCAAATATCCATACCAAAAATTATTCTTTATGCTCTTCTTAATGTCCTTTAATTTATTTGGGAGATGTATGTGAATTTTTTCACACAAGTCATATTCCATACCTCTTAATACTATATCAACAACAATATTCACCACAACAGTAGAAACTATAGAATCATTGTTAGGGATACAAACTTTATGACCAATGAGTATAGCAGCATACCTTGTTACCGGATCAACAATCGATCTCAAACCAATTTGTTTTCCTTTAGAACTTGCACCTGTAACCTCAATTATTTATTTCTCATTCATGGCCTTCAGTTGAGGAACCATTCTAGAGGAACATGGACCAACTACATCTCTAATTGCCTCTCTCGTAACTAGATGTGCCTCATCAATCCACAAAGATTCACCATGAATTCTTCTCAATACCATTCTAATATACTTCTCAAATTCAAATAAAGGAACTTTCATCCAAACATCCAACTTTTTCTCAACCGATACTCTATAGGCATCATGATTCTCTTTCAATTTGTTTTCCTAAAGTACATTCAACTCAACTATTAAATTTCTTCAATCTTACTGTAAACAAATGAATAGGTATATTATGTGGGAAACACTCTCAGAGGGATGCAAGAGAATGCACCAACAGATTCTTTCGACACTTTCCTCATATATCTCTTAAACCTAGCTTTATCCACACAATTCACAATCTTTGAATTATCTATCAACAAAAGTGAAAGATTGTGCAAACATAAATACCTCTAAAAATATTGATCGAGAAATGTATAGACATCCTATTTTCAGAGTTCACTTCAAATTTATTTAATATTTTCTTTAGATTCTGAAACTTTGAATCCCATTCTAAAATTTCTTAACACGCTTCTCTAAAAATACACAGGCCTTTAATTTTATCTAAACTTATTCCTTTCATTCTGAATGATTTTGTAATAAATGTTTCAACTTGGAAGTAGATTTCCTTGAAAATTGTGTATGTCTCCATTCTTTCAAATTCTACAAACCTCACTCTCCACACATGCGACTGATAAGATACCTTAATCTTGTTACCACTTTAAATATAATTTTGTCATGATATGCCACAAGTACCAATGAGGGGGTTTATTAGATTTTTTGATGATTGCTCCCACTTAGCCACTGCTTTCATTTAGAAATTGATGGGAGTATCTATACTGGAGGTCAACACAGATAAGATATATTTTTCCTTTCTCTAAATCCTTTCCATTTCTTTCCTTGGTTCTTCTAGATCAAAGGTTTTATCATTCTTCTTCGCTAGATAGATATTCTTCTTTCTTCTGCTATTACTACCAAGATGTTTCAATTTTCTTTACTTATAACAAGCAACATTTTTCTTTTCATTTTCCCTTTTATTCAATAGACTATCTTTATATCTATTATTCTTTACCTTAGAATCATTATCATTATTTTTGTATTCCTTTTCCTTATGACCATATTTCTTGCTGGAATGACAAACACCATTGAAGTATAAATACCTTTTTGCATCATGTTGTTTTACAAGAATTTTTCTAGAATTGCTTCTTCACTCCTTGACTTGTTTATATTTGTACCACATCTTCTTACCAGTGAATTGCTTCATTTTAGAGCTATGACCTTTTTCAAACCCTAAACCACTCTTACCCTTTTCGAATATTTGAGATGTAATCAATTCATCAAGCATCGTGAGCTTATCTTAAACTTTTCTTCAAAAATATTTTCCCTTTCCATATTAGATTTTAGGATTTATACTTCTAATTCAAGCTTTCCATGTTCATCCATTTTCTTTTGAATTTCAATCTCCTAAAATTCTTCAATTCTTTTCTTCTCATCTGATTGTTCCAGCAAGCTAGTAATGATTTCTTCTCCTTCAGTCAATAGATCGCATAAATCCATACTTATATTTTGTAGATTTTCAATGTGCTCATTTTCTTTTATCAACTTGTCCTTCAAGGATTCCATTTCCTCTAAAAATTTAGAAGAGACTATTTTCGAGGGAAAAAATTTCTCATGTTCAAGTTTTGGGACCTTCCTCAAGTTGTTAGGCTTCTTCTGAGGAACCAAGCTTTCATACCAATTGTTGAACACCCAAAATACTAAGAGGGGGGTTGAATCAGTATTCCATAAACTGATAATAAAATCCACTTAACCATTATTAAATTTTTTATAGAATCAACAAGAGAGAACACAAAAATAAGTCAATGCAATCACACACATGAACACTAGTATTTTTACGTGGAATATCCAGAATGGGAAAAACCATGGTGAGGGTTAACTCACAATATATTATATCTGGATACAAAATATTACGGGGATCACTCCCAAGACTCACTATCCTTAAAAGGCTCACAGTTTGAGTAGAAAAGATGGCTCACTACCAAGATACAATGATAGATAGTGAATCATTGCCAAAAGAATAAACTGATAGAATACACCTTCAATGTGCAAGGTTCAATTCCACTGAAGCTCAGAATCAAATATGTACTACAGATAAAGCATTTAGGCTCTGATCTTCTCCTATATTCACTTGCTTTTATACACATGCACTTTCTCCTTCTCGCTCTCTTGTTCATTCATCTCTCTTCTATCTTTCATCTTATATATTATAAGAATATCTTATTCATCAATTAGGTTGGCCTAATTGGATGAACACAAAATAATCAATACCTTCCTTTGTCGACACCATATAAGATTTGAACATTTTATCCATGATGTGCATTATTCCAAGTCAGCTATTAGTCTTCATAATATATTGCATTCATTGAGTCAACCAAGACTAAAACATAATTCTCCAAACCAACAAATAATCCTCAAAGGAAACACCTTTCAGATCTAAGAACAAATTAATTTCCCATCATACTACAAGTAAAGATACTATCAGCAAAACCATAGTATAAGAATGTTCATCTTAGTAGAATGCGGAGTCCCCCACATAGTATACCTCACATAGAACAATAGTAGGATACAAAGTTAAACTTTATCAGAGATAAATTTATCTTCATAGAAAAAGACATCTCAAAATCAAAGAAATAGTAGTATGAATGAGTCAATAACACATGGTTAAGAGATTAGAGTCATATCAAATCTTGTGGTGAGTTCTAGACTCAAATACCAACGCACTGATCTATCACAAAGGAGTATTACCAGTAGAGAACAACTTCTGGTAAACCAAGCAAACTTCCCATATAGTTATCACCATGTAGTTATTACTATATTAAATAGGTGAAAGAGAACTGAGAGGGGGGTGAATCAGTTGTCACAAAATTCAAACTTAAAACTTCAATACTTATTAATTCCACAACCACACTATTATGTTATTAAGTAAGAGCATGAAACACAAATAACAGAAAGTAAATCAACACAATGGACACCTAATTTTTATGTGGAAAACCCAATGAGGGAAAAACCACAGTGAGGGTTAGCTCACAATAGAAAGATTATAAAATGAATACAAAGGCTCACTACCAAGGGCTCACTGCCCAAAAGAGGACTCACTATCCAAGTACAAAGGCTCACTGCCTACAGAAAGGACTTACTATCCAATAGGGAGGCTCATTTCCTATAGATACAAAAGAGAACAAAATATACACCACAACAATTTACACACATTCATAGGACTGTAGAAACATTTAGCTCTTCCTTCAACACAATGAAGAACTGCTATTCCAACTCACTCACACATGCACACACTTCTACTCTTATGATTTGTGGCTCAATTTCATCACTTTGCATCACATTGTCATACAGATCTTCACAATTCAACTTGCTTATATACCATCCTCAACCTTAGAAACTTTCTCCAAGGTCAGCCACAAATATCTCATTTCATAAATTCAAAATAGGTCAGAAACTCAACATTCTCACAGTGGAAAGGAATGAGAGTGGACCAATAAAAAACATTTTTCAAGATCAAAAATAATATCTCAAATCAACCACATGCTTCCTTAATTAAATATTATTCTTCAAATGAAGTGTAAACACCAGGTCAGCCAAACCTAACGAAAATACAAAATAACATTGATGTACACACTTCCCAACAAGAATATGACATGTAGACACCATGACACGCTTCCTTATGCATGAGAATACATCTCAAAATCTTCTAGATACATCTATAGAAAAACAACAAACTTCAATCACTGAACACCTTTCACCATTTTGTCCGAACTATATAAACTAATACTAAAATATTGAAACATGACTTCCAGATCACCAATCTTCAAACCTCTTTGCTAGAGCACTGAAAATACCTAGGTATGTGCAGGATCATGATGGGCCAAAAAGTGGCAATATGATGGGTATGTGGCTGATGACTATTTTTTTACCCAAAATTGATGAAACGAAAAGGGTTTTTAAAGGAGATTCTCAGCTTTCCACTGATATAAATTATACTTTACTTTGAATTTAATAGGTAATTATTATTCACTTTTTATTTAAATTATGACTAAAGTCCTGATTGATAGGCTGATTGAAAAACATCTATAGCTTTCAAACTATCACATTTTTTGAATCTAAAACATGCGTCACATTCTATGCTTCGCATACTATAGGATTAAACAAAGGAAAAATGAATTTCATGAAGTTTTGACCAAGTTAAGGTGGTCAGATACGAGTTTTTATATTTTTTTAAATGTTGTAATAAAAATCATAATTAATTATTTACTTGGAAAAAAATTACAAAAAAATATGCATCACATTGAGGCATGAGTCCTCTACTTATATATAAAATCTTATAAAAAGATATTATCAGTTTATTGTGGTTAGGGTGGTCAGACAGACACCTACTTCTTATTTTTTCCCTGAAATTTAAGTACCATTGCATTGAAATTTCAAATTTTCACCAAATAGATTTTTTTTTTTTAAAAACCTAGTAGTTTAGAAACTACATTCAATTTGCTACAGATTCTATTCTTACATATTTTTGAAATAATATAGATAACTTATTCAAATTTTTATGTCAAGTTTCCTAACTCTGATTTTTTTGAATTTTTTGCCACTTAAGGGCTTGCTTTTTCCATGATGATTCTACACATACCGACCTTCACAAGACATATTCCAGATCTACAAGATCTAAAATGAAATAGAGGAGAACTGCAAAGCAACAATATTTCTCCCAGTCCATAGAAGACCAACTCTGCCAGAACAGTTCACATATCGGTGAACATAACTTTCACGTAGGTATCAAACCAGAAGCTAAAACTTAGGAGATATCACTACTAAATCACCATTATCAAACCTTCAGATCTACACAAGTATAGGAGCAACATGGGAAAAATGCAAAGCACATATCGGAGAACATTTTGAACACCTTCATCATTCTAGGTTCTCTTCTTCATTAATTTTCTCAAAATCACTTGGAAACTTATCAAACCAGCACATCTACAATTCCATAAAGATAGCTCCATGTACTCACAACATCTCAATAGCATCTCAACTATACATGCACAATCTGCAACATATTGATTTGTGTTGAAATCAATGACAACATTAATGAAAACACCACCAAACTTACTTATACCTGCAACAATATCCCCCTTTGTCATTGATGGCAACACATGATGTGAAAAACCATCAAATACAAACATTTACACAATATCCTAGGAGAACACCTTCTCTTCTTGTTCACCTATTTTTCACATGACTTTCTCTCCCCCTTTGACATCAATGGAAAAGATCAACAACTCTTATTACTCCCCCTTAGGAGTACACTCATACTGCAACAATGAAAACCTTTTCTACTCCCCCTACGGAGTCGACCCATTTATCTGTCCAGATAAATGAAGAATTTGTGAATTCACTGGACTGATGCACCTTCATGTGCACCTAGTTGGGATGGAAAATGAACACTAACTTCTTCCTAAGATGCTGAAAAGCATCCTTCAAAAGAGCCTTAGTAAACATGTCTGTAATTTGTTCCTTTCTTGTCACATACTCCAATATGACTTCATTCTTCAACACTTTTTCTCTCAAAAAATGATACTTGATAGATATGTTTTTTGTTCTTGAATGCATAACTAATTTCTTTGAAATGTTTATTGCACTTGTCACAAAAAATAGCAATAGGCTCATCACATACCACACCAATGTATTTTAGTGTTTACTTCATCCACAAAACCTATGTGCAACACGATGTTGCAACAATATATTCTACCTTTGCAATGGATAAAGAAACCGAGACTTTATTTTTTACTCAACCATGAAACAAATCTTCCACCAATAAAGAAAGCACCACCACTGGTACTCTTCTAGTCATCTACACATCCAACCCAATCAACATTTGTATAAGCACTCAGGGTGAAATCATAACTCTTAGGGTCCCATAGTTCATAATCTGGTGTACCTTTGAGATATCTAAATATCCTCTTTACAACTATAACATGTGCTTCTATAAGATCTACTTGGAATCTAGAAACTAAACATATTGCATGCATAATATCTAGTCCAATAGCAAAAAGATACAATAGTCCGACAATCATATATTTATATTTTCTCTAATTAGTCTTAGCAGATTCATCATCTTTACTTAGTTTACATCCAATTACAATAGGAGCAAAAACTGGTTTGGAGTCAGCCATCCCAAACTTCTTCAATAGCTCTTTTACATACTTAGATTGTGAAATGAATATTCCTTTATCAGTTTGATCCACTTGTAGACCAAGGAAGAAATTCAATTCACCAATCATAGACATCTCAAAAAAAATTTGCATCTCTTCAACAAACCTTTTACACATGCCTTCATTTCCACTAAAAATGATATCATCAACATATACAACTACTACCAACATTTTGTTACCTTCCACTTTGAAGTAAATATTATTGTCAACAGAACCTTTGCTGAACCCTTGCTTTGTCAGATATTTTTCCATTCTTGCATACCAAGCTTTGGTAGCTTGCTTCAATACATATAATGCCTTCTTCAACTTACAAACCATGTCCAGTTTGTTAGATAACTGAAACCCTTTAGGTTGCTCCATGTACACTTCTTCCTCCAATTCACCATTCAGAAATGCTAACTTAACATCCATTTGATACACTTTGAAGTCCTTGTGGGTAGAAAATGTGAAAAACATCCTGATAGCTTTCATTTTGGCCATAGGGTCAAATGTTTCTTCAAAATATATACCTTCAACTTGTGAATATCCTTTGCATACCAATCTTGCCTTATTCCTTACAACTTCTCCATTTTCATTCAGCTTATTCTGGAACACCCATTTCGATCCAATCACATTTTTATTCACAGGCCTAGGGACTAGTTCCCATGTCTGATTCTTTTCTATCTACTACAACTCTTCTTTCATAGCTCTCATCTAACTCTCATCTTCACATGCTTCACTTAAAGATTTGGGTTCAATTTTGGATAATAGACACAAATTTACCTTAGTTGCAACTCTGCTTCTTGTCTTCACACATTCACTTTTATCTCCAATTATTTGATCCTCTGGATGATTCTTCTGTACATACTTCAGAGTCCTAACAAAAATTTTTGGTTCATTTTCTTCTTCTTCTTCCTTCTCCTTATTTTCCTCAAGTGCATGTCCATAGATAGGATCATCAGGTTCAACTTCACTTATCTCAATAGGTCTATGTATGTCTTCATCAAATTTTAGATTAGCACTTTCAACAATCTTTCTCAATCTTTTTTTAAAACAATTGTATGCTTTACTAGCTCAGTAGAGTATCCAAGAATGATTCCTTCATCACATCTAACATTAAAATTTCTAAGGTTTTCATCATCTCTTTTAATATAGCATCTCCTTCTAAATATCTTTTAATACTTCACAGTAGGAGTCTTACCAGTCCATAACTAAAAAGGATTCTTTGTGTTGTTGTATCTAATCTGAACTCTATGAAGAACATAAACAATAGTATGTATCACCTCTTTCTAGTAAACATCCGGTACATTTGATTCTTTCATCATGGTTCTAGCAGCTTCCTATACAGTCCTATTTTCCTTTCAACTACTCCATTCTGTTGAGGAGTTCTTGGAGAAGAAAACTGTCTTCTTATGCCATGCTATTCATAGAATGCATTAAATTCACTAGAAGTGAATTATCCACCTCTATCAGATATCAAACACTTGATTTTCAAATTTACTTCATTTTCCACTCTTGCTTTGAATACCTTAAACCTATCTAGAGCCTGATTATTTTCTCTGAGAAAAGCAACCCATGTCATTCGAGTATAATCATCAATAAGAAACATGAAATATCTATCGCCATTTAAGCTTTTAGTTCTAGTTGGACCACAGAGATCAGTATGAACTAACTCCAACATTTTGGTAGTAGAATGCTCTTTTCCTTTAAAGTTGCATCTTGTATATTTCCCCTATTGACAACTTCTATAGATAGCATTAGCAGGTCTTGTGATTCTAGGTAGTCCTTGAACAATATATTTTGTACTGATCTTGACAAGGTTATCAAAATTTACATGTCCCATTCTCTGGTGTCATAACCAACATTCACTTATTTGAGATACAATACAATGACCATATACACCCTTCAGTTGGTAGATGTTTCCATGAGTTCTTCCAGCAGCAATCATATCTCCATTTCCAGATCCTTTTCTGATTTCATAGTTATTGTTCTAAAACATAAGTTTGAAACCATTGCTACACATTTTTCCAACACATAGAAGGTTATGCCTCAAACCGTTCACATAATATACATCATTAGTATTGTGCACTCCATCAAAAATAATTGAACCTTTCCCACAAATATTAGCTCCTGAATCATCACCAAACATAACTAAACCACCATCATGTTTCTCAAGTTTAGTGAACTTACTCTTATCTCCAATCATGTGATTAGAACATCCACTATCAATTACCCAGTAGTCTTTATCATGTCTTGCATGAAAAGTAGTAACCAAAGTACCTTCCATCATATTTCTCTTATTCTCTAGAGCCTTCTTGCTTACACATTTTCTAGGGTTAGTGGATACGGATTTACTTTCCAAAGCTAAGAATAAGCATTCACTATCATCAATCTCATTCTCAAATTCATCATTAGAAATTCTTGCTTCTTTAACATATTACAACTTATATTTTTTATCCTTCCTATCCTTATCCTTATAATCCTTTTTCTTCTTATGCACAACTCTATTCAGACATCTTGAAGCATAATGACCAATATTACCACAACTAAAACATTTAAAGGGAAACATACCTTTATACTTTCTAGTTCCTTTCTTCAACTTCTTGGTGAAGTTTTCTTCCAACTCATCAACACCATCGCTATCCAGTTCATCCTCAGTCTTCATTTCCTTAAAATTCATTTCTATCTTTTCTTCCATCTTGTCTTCTTTTCAGAACTTTCTCATCTCAAATGCTTGCAAGGTGCCAAACAACTATTCTAGACTGTACTTCTAAGGATCATACACTTCTTCAATAACTAAGATCTTATCATTGTAGCAATCTGGTAGGGTGATCATGATATTTTCAATTATATCTTCATCTAATAGTTTTCCTCCTTGATTTCTAACTTTGTTTGCAGTGAATTCAACCCTCTAAAAGAAACTTGTAAATTCTTCACCTTCTTCCATTTTTTAGATTTACAAATCTATGCTTTACCACTAGCTTTTTTGTCAATTTTACTGTTTCATTTCCTTCAGACATGTCTTCTAGCTTCTTCTAGACCTCATATGCAGTATCCAAAGAAAGAAATTTTTCTCACTCATTTTTAGATAACCCGCTACAAATAGCATACTTCACCTTCTCATTTTGTTCATAAGCAAAGATCTCATCTGTAGTAGTAACACCACCAAATGGGGGTGTCTACTTTGCCTCAACAACATTCCATGTCTTGAATTCAAGAGAGATAATATATCATTTCATTTTTCCCTTCCAGTCATTGTAGTCAGTTTCATCAAACATACAGATCACTAGTTTATGCACCATCGGATCTTCCTTAAGCAGTTAAGCTCTACACCAAGGAACCAAAGCTCTAATACCAATTTTTAAACAGGAGCAAGAAAACTAAGAGGGGGGGTGAATCAGTTCTCATAGAATTCAAACTTAAAATTTCAATACTTATTAATTCCACAACTACACTATTCTTTTATTAAGTAAGAGCATGAAACAAAAAAAATAGAAAGTAAATTAACACAATGAACACTAGAATTTTACGTGGGAATTCCAATGAGGGAAAAACCACAATGAGGGTTAGCTCACAATATAAAGATTATAAACTAAATACAAAGGCTCGCTGCCAAGGGCTCACTACCCAAAAGAGGACTCACTATCCAAGTACAAAGGCTCACTTACTACAGAAAGGACTCACTGTCCAATAGGGAGACTCACTTCATATAGATACAAAAGAGAACAAAAGATCCACCACAACAATTTACACACATTCTTAGGATTGCAGAAACCTTTAGCTATTCCTTCAACACAATGAAGAACTGTTGCTACAACTCACTCACACACACACTTTTTCTCTTATGATTTGTGGATCACTTTCATCACTTTGCATCACACTATCATACAACCCTTCATAATTTGACTTTCTTATATATCATCCTCAACCTTAGAAACTTTCTTCAAGGTCAGCCACAAATACCTCATTTCAAAAATTCAAAATAGGTCAGTGACTCAAAATTACCGTGGTGGAAAGGAATGAGAGTGGACCAATAAAAAACATTTTTCAAGATCAAAAATAATATCTTGAATCAACCACATGCTTCCTTAATTAAATTTTATTCTTCAAATGAAGTGTAAACACCAGGTTGGCCAAACCTAATGAAAAAACAAAAGAACATTGATGTACATGCTTCCTAACAAGAAGATGACACATGGATAGCATGACATGCTTCCTTATGCACAAGAATACATCTCAAAATCTTCTAGATACATCTACAACAAAACAAAAAACTTCAATCACTGAACACCTTTCACTAGTCTGTCTGAACTGTATAAACTCATATTGAAATACTGAAACATTACTTTTGTATCACCAATCTTCAAACCTCTTTGAAAAAGCACAAAAAGGACCTTCACAAGACATATTCCAGATCTACAAGATCTAAAATGAAATAGAGGAGGACTGCAGAGCAACAATATTTCTCCCAGTCTACAGAAGACCAACTTTGTCAAAACAGTTCACATACCAGTGAACGTAACTTTCATGTATCATCAAACAAGAAGCTAAAACTTAGGAGATATCACTAATAAATCACCACTATCAAACCTTCAGATCCACACAAGCATAGGATCAACATGGGAGAAATGTGAAGCACATTCTGAACACCTTCATCATTATAACTTCTCTTCTTCATTAATTTTCTCAAAATCACTTGGAAACTTATCAAACCAACACATCAACAATACTATAAAGATAGATCCATGTACTCACAACATCTCAGCAAAATCTCAACTATATATGCACAATCTACAACATACTATTCAACTGTGTTGACATCAATGACAACATTAATTACAACACCACCAAAACTTGCTTATACCTACAAAAATTACCATGTTGACATCAATGAAAACATAGGAACAACAAACACAACCATCCATACTTCATGCTCATGTTGCAAAGCTTCCAACAGAATCTAGTAGCAACCTGTTAGCTACAAGATTGATTGAATAATTCTATCTCAAGGCCCTAATTTATAGAAATTTATGTGGATGAATACCGCCATGGTATCATTAAACAACATACAACAAAACCACATGGAAAAACCCACACCTACCTTTTTCCCAACCACCAAATCCACCCAAAATAGAAACTTATAGATGTTCTTATAGCTTTCATAAGGAATATCTCATGCATGGGTGCCTAGGGAAGGAATTTTCCATAAATACAATCATAAAAAATAGCATAGTTGTCATAGAATCTTATGCCAGTTGTCATAGTGTCATAGATACTCTTACAAATTATGAGGGATGTCATAGCCCTCCAGAAATAGGAGATTCCAAATGGGACACCTAGTTATTTTTTCCTTTTCCTAGAAGACATATGATAATAGTAACTTCGTCTTTACATGAGCTCTTTCACCATTGCTGATTAAATGGTTTCACCTCTTATAGGTAATTTAAAAAATAAAAATGTTAGGAAAATAATTAATTAAAGGACTTACAAGGTTGATGTCACCTAAATCCTAGAATTCTCCCACTCAACATCATACATTGTCAATTACACCCATAGAGATACATCAATATGAAATTAAGTATAGTGATCAAGGCACATGGCCTTCCTACACCAAGAGAACTCATCTATGGTTACTAGCTTTATGAGAGCATCTGCAACATTATCGAAAGTGTCTACTTTTTTCAATCAGTACCTATCCATTCTCAATCATTTCTTTCACAAAGTGATATTGAACATCAACATGCTTAGTACGATCATGGTACATAGAATTCTTATCCAAACATATGACACTTTGAATATCACATCTAGCCCTTATTATCTTGAAATCAAACCAATACTAATACCAAGTCTCTATAACCATACTACATCCTAAGAAGCATGTGTAGTAGCCATATACTCTACTTTGGTGGTGGAGAATGTAACTGTAGGTTTTCTTTTATTCATCCAACTCACTATAACTCCAAATAAAGTAAAAACATAGCCACTAGTGGACCTCAAATGACTATCCAAGTTAGTTTCCCAATCTACATCAACAAAAACCTATATGTCCAATGACTTATCCATATTATCAAATACCATGATAAACAAAACATTAATCAGAAGTACCTCACAAGTACCTAAACACCCCTTTAACAAAGTTCAATGCTCTATACCAAGGTTAGACATAAACCTACTTACAACTCCCACTGCTTGGGCTATATCTAGTCTAGTACAAACCATTGCATAAATTAAACTACCAAAAACACTAGCATAAGGAATATTAGACATATTTTTCAAATGGTTTCTTTTCATTTGAAACTGTCAACAACTAATCTCTCTCTTCAAAGAGATCCTCCATCTTCAACTTCCACATCTTGTAACTAATGTCATTGAACTTCTCAATATCTAGAAGAGAGGTAGAATCCATGTTTTATAATCTTTCACAAATCTGCAAAAATCACATAAAGAAAAAGCTCCAACTATAGGAAAAATCCTTCAACACTCAAGAGAAAAGAATCCATTTCTCAATAGAACCTTAAGCTCTAATACTAGATGTTATAAAACAAGGTGAATAAATCTTGCAATAAGAACTTTAATTAATATTAATTGTAAATTTGAATCCAAATATTAACCCTTAATATGAAGATGTTTGTAAAATTAAAGAAATAAAAGAAAACCATAACACAAGACGCCAGATTTATGTCGAGAAACCCCTAAGGAAAAAAATTCCACCACAAAAAGAGAGAGGCAAGCATAACTTACTAATAAAAGAGATTAAAAATTTTGATATCACTGTGATAGCAAGAATAGTATAAGGCGGGTTAGAGATTTAAGTTCCAAATAAAATAAGTCTTCTATGAGAAGAGGAGGTAAAACATCTCAACTCATGTAAGGGTCCTCTAGAGGAAAACTAAGGCTTGTGATGAGACTGGGATAATGGGGGTATTAATGGGATGGATAATTTAGATATGATTAGAGTTGGTATTAAGATGGGGATAGTAAGATCATAAAATAGGTGAAAAAGTGGTAGAAGTATCAAGTGTAGGAACAATGGTAGAAAAATTATTTAAATAAATAATAGGGGAAATAGTATGAGGAGAAGAACTCATGAGAATATCTATGAGGAGATAGAGTATTAGTAGGGTGTGAAATAGAAAAAGTATCAATGATAAAATGGGTGATAATAGGAGGAAATCAAGAGCATGTGGGAAGGGGTATGGTTTATTATAAGGTAGTGGGAAAAAATTAGAAATTTTGTGTAAGGAATAAATATGATAGATTTGTGGGAGCTAGGACAACGGGAAGATATTAGGATTATAGGAAAGGTGTGAGACCCCACCTTTTTTAATCTTTATTTATATTATTTTTAATAGATTTGAATTGATTATTGATATTGGTAGTGATATTATGATTATCATGTGATGGTGCACTCTTTTATTCTATTTATTACATAAGAAAAAAATTAATTATTACTAAGGTAAATGAACTGAATATTTTTTTGTATATGGGGGGCTCTCTTACACTTTTAGGGTTTTGGACCTAAAAGTAGAGAGATACAAAAACTAAACGCTTCACACAAGAACACACCCTTCAGATTTCAATGCAAAGGAGATCAAAATATGTAAAAAAGGATTGTCTTAAAGGCTAAAAACTGATAAAAGGGGTTCACCACCAAGTGTAAACTTGGAAAATGCAAAATGTTTGAAAACACACTATGATATGCAAAAAGACCTAGAAATGAAAATAGATTGTAGTTCATAAAACTATGATATTTAAAGTGTGCACTTGGAAACTAGAGAAAGATGGAATGGAGCTCTATAATCCTGGAATTGCTACTTTTTAGGCCAACTAGGACTCATACGCCAAGTTGGGCGACTTAGTCGTGCTTCAGGTGAACAATATTGGAACAGGTTTTGGGAAAATGGGTACTCAGATTTGAAAAAATATTTTTTAGAATCCTACAGTGGGACTCATTCACCACTAATGGTGAATCAATCCACTTCCAGATTTCTACAAAATTAAAAAGTGGAATCTGTAATTCTTGGTCTGCTCTTTTGCTCTTAATTCAAATTTGGATCTAAAACTATCAAATTGAACCTATAGGTGTTCTCCAAGCTTCTCTTAGGACTTTGACAACTTTGAATGGCTTTGGAAACTTGATGGAAACTTTTCCAATCTTTCTCTTTGAAAAATCTACAAACTAAACCTACAAATCACATGAAAAGAGGGGAAAATTGTTGCGGGGTTAGTGAATAGGGGTTTTCCTTGGTCAAACCCCATGTTGGCAATTAAACCCTTGAAATGAAATGAAGTATGGAAAGAGAATGATTAATGAACAAAAAATAATGCTTCAACTCACCAAACCATTAAAGTAGAATGTTCTAAACATGCAAGTAATGGATGTCATGGATGTAGACTTGAAAATTCTTGAAATGCTTAGAATGTTTGATAGATTGATTGGGGGGGAATGAGTAGAAAAAACCTTATATTTATACTTAATTATGCAATAATTCTCATCATAGGCTGACCTTAGATCTTAGAAAATAAAAACCCACTAGAAATTTGAATTAATTTTGGATTTTGAACCAAAGGGGACTCATTCACCACTCTGGGAAAATGGCTCCTACCTTAGGCATTTGAGGTGGGTTTTGGGATAATTTAAATGTTTTAAATGATGTTTATCGGGTTTATTCTCAAAAATACTCATAAGTAAGGCTTGTAGATGCAAAATGGGGCCAATTAAACCATAAGAAAGCCAAATTATTAACTTGAAAATCCTAGAAAAGTGTGAAAGTTTGTTAAAACACTTTACAACACTTTGAAATAAGGCTTGGTGAATGATAAAACGAGCTTATTTAGGTGAAATACATTAATAAGACCCTAGAAAGTGTGAAATTTTGTTACCACAGTTCACAACACTTTTTGAAGGTTCCATTAAAATCCTTATTAGTTCACAAGAGTCCAAGACCTAATGTGAATGTGTTAACCACATTACAACATTAAATAAAGGCAAAACTAAGCCAAAATCCACAATAAATACCCAAATGAGTGTGGAAATGTCCCAAGATCCATTTTTCTATGCTACAGTAAATTATATAGTAAACAAGAAATAAATCTTAGTTGTAGTGTATCAAATTAAAAAAATTCTTCAATATATCATGGTATATAAATTATTTAAATTCATATTGATCATTCTTAAATTTGTTTCTTAATGAATAAACATGTTGTTATTGGAAGGGTAATTATATGGTTAGTATTATTACAAGAATTTTATATTACTATACTTGATAAGTATGGCCCTGAGAATGTTGAAGTAGATTTTTTACCAATGTTAGAAAATTTTGAATAGATTCTCGTAGATGATACCTTTTTCTAATGAACATTTTTTTTAATCTTTATTAAATGTCTTTGATTTGGAGATATTTCCAAAAAAATTAGTCACTTTCAAGTTTCTTCCAGATTCCTCTCCTAGATATTAATGGAAAGTTGTTGGGATCAGTGGTCAGTACACATGTGGATTAATGGACTTCTCTCTCACACTTGTATTAATTATTTCATTTGTCAATGTGTATCTAAATATGATGTATATTATATAATCTAAGCATGGCATACACAACCACGTGGAGAAAATTTTACAACTTGATGTACTACCAAAATGATCCTTACTTTTGAATATTATTAGGCCACATTCTGCAAATATTGAAAAAGTATGTTCATCATTGTGATAAATTACAATGTATGAGCTATTCCATGGATTCATATGAGATTCTTCTTTAGCAACAATTATTGATTAAACCTATTTAAAAATCAAGATTAGATTTTTAGAACCTATAAGTCCTACATCCAAAAACAATGATTATATTTTTATTTACATAGATTATTAATAAGTGGGTTGAGGTTGTGGTAATAAAGCATGCATGAGATTCCAAGGTATATTTTTTGTATATACTAAAATCTTCGCAATATTTAGAGTTCCAAAAGAGATTCTAACTAATGAGGCACCACAATTCGCATTCGAGCTTATTGTTGCTTTACTCTATGAATATGAGTTTCAAAGTTGCAAGTCTTCTCCATATCATTGACAAGCTAATGGTTAAGTAGAGGTTTCCAAAAAATAAGTTTAGAACATCCTTGCCAAGATAGTTCCTCTTGATTCCAAATATTATGTAACATGACTTCTAGAAGCAGTATGGGCCTACCAAATAATTTGGAAGAATACTACTTGTATTACACCTATGAGCTTGTCTATGGTAAGAAGTTTGTATTTCCTATTGATTTTGAAATGAAAATTTGAAGTTTACTTGTTTGGATTGGGTCTAAATCTTATAGATGCATAAAAATAAAGGATTAGTTAATTCCATTCTTTAGATAAATTGGGATAGGAGGCTTTAATTCATGTAAAAGTATCTCAACAACAACATGCTCTTTTGCATAATAACTTCATTCACCAATGGTATTTTAGTTAGGAGACTAGGCTCTTTTGTAAGATTCTAGATTACATGACTTCAAAGGAAAATTTAATTCTATATCGATAGGACATGTCATCACTATAGTTGTTACATAATTTTATTCCAATTTTTTTTTGTAACCTTCACATTAGATTACATTTCAATTTTTTGATAAATTTTATTTTATTTTATTCTTTTAAACAATATTATTTTTTTTACTTGTGTAGAAGTTAATTATGATGGTATATAAAAGGACAATGTTGTACTCCATGTTTTGATTTGATTAAGACCAAAAGGGTCAATACCCATAACAGATAATCTATAAAGGCAGGTGGATCATAAAATGTGAGTCACCAAAAATAAGACTCACAAGAAGTGATCTAACAAAGAACAACCCTCAAACTATGATTTTGATCAGAGCATAGAATCAGTAACTAGTCAAGCTTTTCCTTGGAGCATGAAACTAAGAAATAGAGACTAGCTACAGAGAAATAGAAGTAGTAGTAATAAAGGAAACAACTCAGAAAACACCACCTAGTAGAGATCATGAGAAGACCAATCCACTAAATTCCACCAGCAACTCTCAACCTTAAAGGAGAATAAAGAACTCTGAGCTGAGGTAGAAAACCCATAGTTACCATTCTAGCTTTTAAAACAAAGGAAAAGTTGAGGAGGTAATAGCCAAGCCAAGCTGACAAGAATAGTCTCCACCCCAATAGGAGAAAACCCCACCTCAAAAGGGGAAGCCAGAAAGAAAGTGAGGGTAGAAGACCCAATAACACCCATAAGTTTAATAGAGGATAGTAGTAGCTTAGCTCGAAGAAGCCAAACCCTCCAAATCCCATCAAAGGGTTCAAATACCAATGTAAAAGTGAAGAAAAACTCCATCCCCGAGGGGAGAAACCAAACATAGGGCCAACCAAGGTCAAGATCCAACACAGAGATAAGAGAGCATCCATGTGGAGACAAAGATCAACATCACATTTCTACAAAAAAAAAACCCAAAAAAGGTAACATAGATAGCCTCCCATAACTTAAGAACACATAACCACACTCTAGTTGTGAAAAATAAAGAAAAAGAAGAACTCCTCCTCCACAAGAAAAGAACCCAAAAAAATCAAAGAAAGAGGGAAAGAACCCTACAACCACATTAAACCGGTGAACATGGAGAAGAATAAACCTTCACAGAACAAGTGAACAAAAACACCAATAGAAAAATAATCTTCTTAAACAGACTTGGTAAGAGATAGGAAAAAGTCTCCCACAATAACCAAAAAGTCCTAAAAGGAATAGGGGGCATGGTAAAACATGGGCCAAGAGGTCCCAAAAGGATAAGAAGACATAGATATTTGTAAGAAGTTCTTCAAAACACAGCTCCACTAAACAAAAATTAGGAAGAACCAAGCACCATCTAACCACCCACAAGCACCAATGAAAAAAGAAGACCCATAAGAATGTAGAAAGCACTCAGAAACCCTCCCCAACTAAGAAAGACATCTAAGCAAAGAAGAGGTGTAAACACCAACACTGGCCAATAGAGAAACACTAGCAGTAATTTGGAAAGGAAGCAAAAGCCTTCCCCATGTACCCAAAGCCAAAGGATTAACATCTATAGGAAATGAAAACTTTAGAACACCACAAACCTAGGTCATGGTGGACAAAGAACAAGCATGTACCACAACAATGAGCATAGAAAAATGGTAAGACTGCAAAAAATGTGCAATAGGAGTAACACGCCACAAACCTACTAACCCCTAGCCATTTGGATCATCCCCATCAGCATCCAACCCTCTAGCATCATCTTCCTTAACTGAAAAATTCAAACACATGTCGAGGTGCTCCTCTTCCTACTCACAACCATAAAGTAATGTATGTTCTGCTCTATGTTAAGGGGAAACATCAAACTAGTAATTTTATGGGTCTTTCACATTTATACCTCATGGAATAATTATTTTTATTCAATATGATAAATTTGATGATTTTATTAAGTCCATATCCTCTCATTTTCTTCATTCTATCTATTCATGTTGTCCTCTCAACTATTGTAGTCCCTTCAATTTTTCTCATCATGTCTATCCATATCCTCTCAACTATTATAGTAATTTATATTTTTACTATGTATAGAAATTTTTTTGCCACATCAATATCTAGTTCCCATGACACATCATGGTTGGAACCCACACTAACCAAGAACTTAACAACATAATAAAATTGAAAGCCAATAATAAAGTTTATATTTTCTATTAGGCACAATGGAATTTTTTTTAAAGTGTTGATTTTATAATTATATTACCATGGAATTTTCTATCCATTGCACTAAAAGATAGGTTACCTTGTTGCAATTAATTTTCCAGTTGTTGAAGTTACTAGGTTTCCCCAAACTATGGATGCATTCTTTCCTATAGGATACATTAGGGTAAAATATTCAAAACCCCTATGAAATTAGCTCCTACAACACGGGGAATCATTTTAAATGGTACATGGCCAAGGAAAAAAATTATCTTTAATACCTAAACCATGGGATGTTACAAATTTTTTATTTAGTATGTCACTTGTGAAGGTAGGTATTCTTATGTATTTTCTCACCATTTTTTTAATATATAAAGGGGGTAAAAATTTATTGAAATCAAAGAATCAATACAAAACAAAGGGTACCAGGCCCACAAAAAGATAACCACCCAAAACACCCAGACCTAAGATGAACCCACCATAGAAGCTAGCTACATATTCTGATCCTCCATGATTATATTTTTTAGGGCCTAAACCATATATTTTTGGCACCATGCACTTCTTTAGCTCTTCTAGGGCTTTTCACCTAAAAGGAGAGAGTAGGGCAAAAAATGCTAAAGGGTTCATTCAAATTATTTTATGTATGATGTTATTTAGACTAAATGGAATGATCTAAGCTCAACTAAATGATGAAATTAATTAATTAAGTATGCAAAACTTAAGAAGTGTGACTTGTTTGAAAACACATTGTGTAATGCATCAATGAACTAGAAATGAATGCAAAACTTAACAAAACTGAATCAAACTGAAAGTGTGCACCTAGAATGTGGATGAAGACTTGAAATCAATTTTAGAATGTTGCTGATGCTGAATTTTATGCTTGGTGGGACTCATTCGCCATTATGGGTGAATTAGTCCCAGTTCTGTCAAACTAAGTTGAAACCTGTTTTTGACAAAAGGGTACTCAAAAATATAGAAAACTCAAAATTGACCCTGGAGAGGGACTCATTTTCCACCCATGGTGAATGAGTCGACTTTTTAATTTTTGGATTTTCAAAGGTGGATTCTGAAGCTTCCGCTCTAAACTTTGACTTCCTACAGGTGTCTGCTTTTGAAACTCTAATTTACGAGCCTAAAAATGAGTTTTTTGTTGATACTTCAAATTTTTGAATGAAGAGAAGACTTGAGCAACCTTGTAACTTGATCTTCAATGATTTCCTATCTTCTAAGAGTCCTAAATCTGCAAACACACATGAAGAGAAGAAGAAATGTTGTATGTTAGGGCATGGGGGTTTGCCTTGGTCAAACCTAATTTATCTAATTAAACCAAAATAATGAAAGAATAGAATGAAACATGCCTTAATGGAATAGATTACCTTTCCATGATGTTGATCTTGGATTTGTATAGCAATGGAGGAAGATTCATCCCTTGAATGTCTTTAGGAGCTCTCTTGATGTCTTGCAATGATAAAACCCTAAGTTGCTTTACTTGAGATGAGAGATTCGTGGATGAATAATGAAGAATGGATGTGAATAAATTTAATGGATGTAAAATTGAGTTTAAAGAGGTGATTTTAAAGTAAATTCACCTATTTTACCCCTTAATACCTCATCACAGGCCAACACGAAGCAATATTAAACTCAAATTTCAGTTTTTCCCCGCTCAAAGCTCAAAATTGAGCCAAATGGGACTCATTCGCCACACATGGAGAATGGGTCCCACCTAGATGGGAGTGATTTCCATGCATGGTGAATGGATCCCACAAGGGCCAATTTGACAGCTCAAATGCCAAGAGCTAAGGAAATAAGGTTTAAATTGAAACTTTATCAGGTATTTGATCAATTTAAGCCTCGGGATGCACAATATGGGTTAATAGGGGAATATTAGTGATGATTTGAATGTAAAATAGGGCTTGGGACATAGAATTCAATGTGAAAGTGTGATTAAATAAACTTTACCACACTAAAATGAGGTCCACATAACCTAGGAAGGTACAAAAACCAATGTGAATGTGCAAGACACATTACAACACTAGTTTATCATTAAGTTTATTTTAGAAACCTTCTAGATTGATGTAATAATATTATTAAACACATTTTTTAATGTTGAATTAGGAAGAAATGGGTCCATTAAGTCTAGAAAAGCGAGAAAGTATCTTACAACACTTTTACAAGACATCAATAAAAGCATGTTATTAAATTTGAAAGGGTCCAAGACCTAGTGTAGATGCATATAATGAGTCACAAAACCTGAATCAAGGCCTCATTAAGTTCAATTTATCATGACTTATTCCCATGTCAAGCAAAAGGGTAATTTTTTCTACAGTCATTTAGCCCCCACTTTAGTGAGAGGATGAACTTGCTTCAAACTCACACTAAAGTAGACATTTAAGAGAGATCCAAATGTACAGATGCAAATGAAAAAAAATGACAAAGATCAAAGGAGGTGGCCAAGCCTAGGATCAAGATCCTAAGTAAAACCATCAAGATACAAAATCATGCAATGGAAGGAAAGAAGATGAAAATGAAGAGGTAGATTAAGCTTCAATCATTCGTCCAACTAGTTGTGGATTAGATCTAGGCTCATTTGTTTTGGAAAAAAAATACATACTCACTCTGGGGTGATAGAACTCTTGGTTGTCCACTAGATGAGAAGTCCACAACATACTCACTTTGGGGCAACAAAACTTCTGAGTGTCTGCGGGGTGAGAAATACCAAAAGGGTGAAGTACATACACTAGTTTGCATGTGTTCACAAACACATAAGTGGCTATGGGGAAGTTCATCCCACTATATGGGCTTCCCACTCAACCATATCAAAGTTATACCACCTAATAACTTTAATAAGGTGCCATAAAGAAGATGATGTTGTTTTGAGCTCTATGAAGTAAGCAAAACTTCGTATGCTTGACACTCATAGACATTGTTAGTGAAAAATAGTGTAAGGATTGTTCAAAGGGATTTCTCTTTGTTCTTTCAATGTCTCATCTTAGGGAAAATCATGCTTAATGTCACCAAGAGAGGATAAGTGCAAATGATCTCATCTTGTTTCCAAGAGAGGAAAACTGCAATGTCTCATCCTGAGCAACATTTTACCTAATGCTTCCAAGAGAGGAAATCAGAAGAAAAAGAAAATCACATAATGAAATGTGAGTGGTGATGTATGCCCCCACTTTAAAGTTGTTCCAAGCATCTATACTATGAGAAATTTCTTTAAAGTAGAAGAGAAGAAGATATGGGAGCTTACACAGAAAGCCCTATGCCAATTCATATGTTTCCAATAAGCTACATCATGAAAAGGGGGAAGTATGTCATATGAAAGCTAGCTTAAGGCATGTTTTCCACATCCCAAGCTTGCTCTTATGTAGTCATGAAAGGTTAATGAATAGACAAAGGAGGCTACCACAAGTGATATACGAGGACAAGGCTACTAAACCCTTTTCCCCCACTTAGTGTAGGAAAAAGGTGAGCTAAAACAATTGATGAGATGCATGCTATAGTGAAAATCAATAGAAATTAGAGGAATTAGATGCCCCCACATAGGGAGGCATACCAAACTCCTAAAAATGTTGGATATTATGACTCAAAGCATTACATTCATTAGTGGAGTGACCATGAAATTTGTGATATGCACAAAATGAAGTCTTGGAATAAGATTTATTTTGAGTTCTAGGAGGGATGGTGATCAAGTGATCTTGGAGGAGTCTCGACAAGATGCCCTCTTGATCAATGGTAGAAGGTGGTCTTGTGGTTGGTGGCAAAAGGCTTAGTAGTAGATGCATACTTATGCAAGTGTCTCTAGATTGTGAGAGTTTATTCTTCCCATTATAGGAAGGTATATAAAATATAACGAATTCAAATCATGAACATTTTGCGAGATGACATTGAAATTAAGTGAAGGTGTAGTTGTGTGTTGCATTTTTGGTAAGGGATGATGTTCAATACCACTGGTTGTTAAGGATGATTTAGGAATGTGTTTTGTGAGATTATTGATGGTGAGTGAAGGTTTGGACAAAGGACAATAACCAAGACCATGGGTTGTTTGTTGTGTGGTAGGTTCAATAGGGTTACAGATACCTTGTTCATGAACACCCATCCTTTTCCACTATATCCAAGTTGTTTCATGAGCTCATACCATTTTCCATAAAGCCTTTTCATGGATTTGGAATTGGGTGGTTGTTCATTGTTATGCTCGTCAAGGGTTATTGTGGAGTTTGTGGCTTTGTCTAAAGTGGTTGAGGTGGATGCTTTCGAAGGTTGTCTAAATTTTGTGTTGTCATGATGGTTGGTTGTCCTTGTTTCTCATCTTTATTTTGTGTAAGTATGTATTCGCCCATAGATGAAGGTGCGAATTTTAAGGATCCCCAATTGTCACCAAATAATTTAGGTGGTCATTCCTCATCATTGTGTTCAATTTCAAGAGGATCTCTGTTGGATGTTGGAATCAATGTTTTCAGAGGACTTATAGCTCCTTTTTCAAGGTGAAAGCAACTTTCAGGCTCGGGATCTACTTCAACTTGATAAATTTTATTGTTATAGACATATTTCATTATACGATGAAGGGTTGAAGGGACTGCATTCATCTCATGAATCCATGGTCTGCCTAAAAGAAGATTGTATGAAAGATCATCAGGCGTGAGATGAATAGAAGTTTGCAAAGTAACCACCCCAACCGTAATAGGTAAAGTGATTACACCAAGTGGTTTCTTTGTTGAATTATCAAATCCTCAAATAGATATGGAATTAGGTTTTATTTGTGACTTGTCAACATCTAACTGATCAAGGAGATTCACACTACACACATTAAGAGTAGAACAATTATCAATGAGAGTTCACTTGATACCTATGCGATTGAATTGAACAATTATCATAAAGGCTTCATTTTTTATTTGAAATTCTAAAGGAGGGAGCTCATTTTGATGGAAAGTAATGTCTAGATTAGTTTGATCCATTCGATGGGTTAAATTTGCTACATCATTCAGAGTTGTACTAGGGGGAACTGTGATTTGTTTTAAGGCTATTTGAAGAATAGTGTGGTAATTTGGTGAGTTCTAAAGTAAATCCCAAAGGGAAATATTTGTAGGAGTGTTCTTCAATTGTTCAACAAGATCATAATCCTTTGTGTGTGGGAGGTAATGAGGAGCACTAGGTGGATTGGGTAAAGGTAAGGAGGGTGGGGTTGGTTGTGGTGGTTGTGCATTATTTCAAGTGTTATATGTATGAGCAATGGTATTATAACTCGATTGTTGCGACACATTAGTTTGAGGTGGGTAGAGGGTGAATTCAAGTTTATGTTGAGGTTTTGTTTGTGTGAAGGTGGATGGAGGGTAAACTCAGCTTTAGGTGAAGGTTTAAATGTGAAGGGGGATAAAGGATGAGTTGAGGTTGAATAATGTTAACATCCTGTAGCAAGTGAGAATCTTCATTGTCTTGGGTTATAATATCCTCCCTAGAGGGAGTGTTCTTAGGAGAACAACAAACCACATGTTCATGACAATTAAGGTTTGGTTCATCCAAAATAACTTCATCTCCACTAAGGGAGTTAGTAATGGTTGAATGTGTGTGATTATGGATAGTGGGGAGATTAGGGGAAGATTTTGTTTGATTGTTTTTTTCTAAGCTCTCATTCTCTTATTTTATATGATCTACCCTACTAGGAGAGCTTGTAATATGTTCATCCAAGTATGAGGCTTTTAAAGTAGCTTCATCAAAAGTGGGGGAGGCATCAAGTTAAGGACCACTATATGGTGTTCAAATAGATTTCCCAAATGGGAGGAGCATTAGGGAAGGGAGGATCAAGGGTGTCATGATTCTTATTAGGGATATCTTTTAACACCAACCTAGACTCTTTACATCGAGGAGGGATATTAGAAGATGGACAAGATTGATTGGCATGATCTTGGAGACTAGGTAAGGTGATATTTAGAAATGTGTCTATGATCTCATTTTCTTTTTGTCTAACATTTCCCAAAGGGGAATAAGGATATGGACAATCAAGACCCTCAAGGCTTGTAACTTCTTGCACCAAGATAACTTCATCACTAATAGGAGAGATATCAAGAGAAGAAAAAGTATGATTGTTTTGATTGTCTACACTACTATTCTCACCAATGGGAAATGTAAGATTAAGTATTGTACTAATGGTTTGATCATGTTTCTTAAAGTCCTCATTGTGGTAATCAAAAGTGAACTCATAAGAGGGAATGTTGTACTTATACAATCCACTATTAACGAAATCAAAGCCACAACTTTGGAAAGAAAACATGTTATGATGAAAAAGGAAAGAAAGTACAATGCAAGGACTTAAAAAGAAATGCAATTTTTTAGTTTTTAAGTAAGCTAATTTTATTTTTACACAATGCAACAATCTGAAAATGAAATGTTGTGAATAAAAAAGTGAAATTAAACAATGCACAAAATGAGCCAATTGAAGTGAGATTTAACAAAATGTATGCTACAGAAATGCAACTAACTAATATAGGTTGGTTAAGACACCAAATAGAAGCTAAAAAATAGAGTTCTGAGATCTCTAAAATATAGTTTCAGGGGTCAAAAGCGACTAATTCACCCAGGGTGGTGAATGAGTCCCAGTATGGACCTTTTTCAGAATTTTCAAAAAAAATTGATGGATTTTGATGGTTGTTGAGTGCTATGATATAGACCTAATTGAAAAATGCAAAATTTCAGAGAGTGGAAATGAATTTAGATGCCAACAAAGCAACCAAAATGCACTTTTCTATGCATGTAAAATTTGAAACCTAGTATTCCAATTAACTAATGCAAAAAATAATACAAATTTAATGCAAGGTTAGATCTATGATGAAAGACTCAAAAATCAAATAAGAAAGTGTTTGAAAAGCAGGTTCACCAAAATGAACCCTAGGCTTTTGGCACCATGCACTTCTCTAGCTCTTCTAGGGTTTTTCACCTAAAAGGAGAGAGTAGGGCCAAAAATGCTAACTATAATTGAATGATCATATTGATTGATTAATTATGCAAAACTTAAGAAGTGTGACTTGTTTGAAAACACATTGTGTAATGCATCAATGAACTACAAATGAATGCAAAACTTAATAGAACTGAATGAAACTGAAAGTGTGTGCCTAGAATGTGGATGAAGTCTTGAAATGGATTTTGGAATGATGTTGATGCTGAATTTTAGGCCTGGTGGGACTCATTCACCATTCTGGGTGAATCAATCCCAGTTCTGTCAAACTGAGCTGAAACCTATTTCTAACAAAAGGGTACTCAAAAATGTAGAAAACACAAAATTGACCCTGGAGTGGGACTCATTCAACACTCATGGAAAATGAGTACATTGTTTAATTTCTATATTTTCAACTTGGTGGATTTCGAAGCTCCCGATCTATACTTTGACTTCCTCTAGTTGTTCGCTTCTGAAACTCTGATTTACGGGCCTAAAAATGAGTTTTTGTTGATACTTTGACTTGTTGAATGGAAAGAAGACTTGAGAAACCTTGAAACTTGATCTTTAATGATTTCCAAGCTTCCAAGAGTCCTAAATATGCAAACACACATTAAGAGAAGAAGAAATGTTGTATGTTAGGGCATGGGGGTTTGCCTTGGTCAAACCCCGTTTAGCTAATTAAACCAAGATGATGAAAGAATAGAATGAAACATGCTATAATGGAATAGATTACCTTTCCATGATGTTGATCTTGGATTTTTGTAGCAATGGAGGAAGATTCAACCCTTGAATGTCTTTAGGAGTTCTCTTGATGTCTCGCAATGATAAAACCATAAGTTGCTTTATTTGAGATGAGAGATTCATGGATAAATAATGAAGAATGGATGTGAATAAAGTTAATGGATGTAAATTGAGCTTAGAGAGGTGATTTTATAGGAAATTTACCTATTTTACCTGTTAATACCTCATCACAGGCTGACATGAAGCAATATTAAACTCAAATTTCACTTTTTTCCTGCTCAAAGCTCAAAATTGAGCCAAATGGGAGTCATTCGCCACACATGGTGAATGGGTCCTACCTAGATGGGACTAATTCACCATGCATGGTGAATGGGTCCCAGAGGGGCCAATTTGACAACTCAAATGCCAAGAGTTAAGGAAATAAGGTTTAAATTGTGACTTTATTGGGTATTTGATTAATTTAAGCCTCAAGATGCACAATATGGGTTAATAGGGGACTATTAGTGATGATGTGAATGTCCAATAGGACTTGGGACATAGAATTCAATGTGAAAGTGTGATTAAATACACTTTCCCACACTAAAAGGAGGTCCACATAGCCTAGGAAGGTACAAAAACCAATGTGAATGTGCAAGACACATTACAACACTAGTTTATCATTAAGTTTATTTTAGAAACCTTCTAGATTGCTGTAATAATATTATTAAACAAATTTTTAAATGTTGAATTAGGAAAAAATGGGTTCATTAAGTTTAGAAAATCGTGAAAGTACCTTACAACACTTTACAACACCTTTACAAGACATCAATAAAAGCATGTTATTCAATTTGAAAGGGTCCAAGACCTAGTGTGGATGCATAAAATTCCTCACAACACCTGAATCAAGGCCTCATTAAGTCCAATTTATCATGAATTATTCCCATGTCAAGCAAAGGGTACTTTTTTCTATGGTGTAGGGCCAAAGAATGCTTTGAAGAAAAGAGTCCCCAATCACCCACATCCCACCTCTCTAAATGCACAAAAGCCCATTTTTCCAAAATATTGACCACTCTTCCACTCCCTAGGAATATGAAAAAAGGAGATAGAATCTAAAGAATAAAATAAGTTCAATATTTCTTTACCACTATCACCTGGTTCCAATTAGCTTCATCCAATTGTTGCTTATTCAACATATCAACCACAATATATGAATTAGATTCATAGATAATCCTCCTCCTTCCCAAGGCACAAATTCTTTTAATAGCCTAAAGAATTTCAAGAGCCTCCATAATATTGTTAGAATACCACACCTCTCATACTATCTCTACTAATACTACCGATCCCTGCATGCCCAAGATTCCCCTAGAAGAGCCATTTGTATTAATATTTAAAGTCTCTAGAGGAGGGGGAATCCATCATCCCTCCCAATGAATCCTCATTTTTACCTAACAAGGACCCCCACCCATCGAGAACCCAAATTCACTAAAGTTCAAACCCAAATTCCTTACAAAAATAGTATCACTAGGGCCAAATATAATTTAAAGGTTACATTTAGCAGTAATAATCTCCTATAACCTAGCAAAACAAATTCTCCATAGATGAACCACCCTAGACTTCACACCTAGAATATCTTGTAATTCCTTTCTAACCAAAGATGCCAAATATTAAAAGTAGGTCCAATGATCCAAGCAAGTTGGAGAAAAGATGTCCTGGCCGGAGGTTGACCCAAACATTACCAAAATTCAACCAAAGAAGTGATATGGATGCAAGCATGATTCCACAATTCCCACTATAGGTCTCAGATCTCCCTAGAGCAAGGACACTGAATGAAAATGTGTGAGGCATATTCCTCACTATTGGAACAAAGGGAATAGATAGAATGACCCTAAAAACCACACTTGCATAAATTATCTTAGGTAAGGCACTTATTTTGAACCACCAGCCACAAGAAAAATTTACATTTGGGCCAAGAAAAGTTATTCCAATCAAAGAATAGAATATTTACAACTTATGGGATGCAGTGTCACATCAAGCCACTAAGAGGAATATAATATGTTGAGAGATCGCGCTCTTGAGGGACATCACACCCAATGTCAACCACAAAGCGAAGGACACATCACATGAAGTAAGAAGACTACACCATGGAACATGAAATGCAAAAGAATAATGCCAATGTATTCCCCCACTTTAAAGAAATTACTAAACACCATATTGTGAGCAATTACTTTAAAGTAGAAAATGATAAATGCTAAGAATACAGGAAACATGAGAGCTAACTTGGAAATCCCATACTACCAAGTCATATGTTTCCAAATAAAGCAACATCATGAAAGAGGAAGGGGTTGCCCTTGAAATGAAACTCCAAACACATGCAAGATCTATGGATTTGGGGTTGGTCTGTTCTTGCTACAATGTTTGTAAGAGAGCTTGGAACTATCATCATTTCCCAAATAATCATAGAATTGGAAGAATGATACAAAGAGAATTAAAAAGAAAAAGAAAAACCTTTTAGGTCAACTTGGAAGAGACATGAATGTCTCGACGCTTTGTGTCATCCCAAAAATGAAAACACAAGACAAAGAAAAGATAAAGGAAAAATATTTTGGGTCAACATGGAAGAGACATGAATGTCTTGATGCCTTACATCATCCCCAAAACACAAGACAAATGAAAAGATAAAGGAAAATTTATGATATATAGAAGAATGTAGATACAAATAGAGGAATATCATAAAGAGAGAGATATACATAAAAAAAACATCATGAGGGATCACATTACGCACATGCAATCACACAAAAGAAAAATAAACTATGCAAAACACTAGTAAGGCACATGCGAGTCCACCGAAAGCAAGTCATTGTAGCATAGAAAAATGTATCTCTTTACATTTTCACACTTGTTTGGGCTCACCTTATTCAAATTTATGCTTCTTTATACCTTAAATGGTCCTTTTTCCCCACTTTTGAATAAAATATTATTTTAATTCAAAAGTTAGCTTTTCCCTCTTCTTCTATAATTAAATAATTATTTCAATTATTTAATTATTCATTAGCCTTTTCTCTCTATAATTAAATAAATTTTATATTTATTTAATTATTTATCCTTTCTTTATTTCCCTAATTAAATAATTATTTTAATTATTTAATTATCCCTTCCCACTCCATTAAATAAATATTTTTAATTATTTAATGTTCAAAACTCCACCTTTCCTCTATAATTAAATAATTATTTTTAATTATTTAATTATCTAATTATTTGTTCTCAACTTTCTTTTTAAATAAATAAAATCAATATTTTATTTATTTCTACTATGTTGGCCACCTAAATTAACTAATTTTTATTATTTAATTTTCTCCAACAACCTCTTTTTTTGTGCCAATCTTATCTTCCACCTAAAGTCTTTATCTATCCATGTCTTTCTTCTCTCAATCAACCTCCACCCTTGATTAAATTATTTTCCAATTTAATATTGGCCCTTGATCATGATCCTTATTCTAGCCATCCACTTAACTCTCCTCTATAAAAGGATACCTTTCATCCATCCATTATCCAATTATCATCAAGCCTACATGATCTCAAGTCAATTCATCACTTCTAAGGCATTCAAGAGAAATATTATTTATCAATTGTTGTAGCAATTCAAGATCCATCATCATGGAAAGTTTCTAATTGCAATTGTTTCATGTTTCATGCTTCATTATTTTATCATTTTTATTTAATTACCTAAACGGGGTTTGACCAAGGCAAACCCCCAATCCCTACCATTCAACATTTCTATTTCTTTCTTTATGTGGTTGTAGATCTAAGTACTTTGAAGGCTTGGAGATGATTAAAGGATAGGTCACAAACTTTTTGAAGTCATCTCCTTATTGGTGAGGTCAAAATATCCACCAAAAGTCACTTATAGTGCCGAAAATCAGTATTTCAGATCCTAACACCTAGAGGAATAGAAAGACCAGGTTGAGAGCTACAAATTCCAATTTTAAGATTTTGGAAAAGAAAAATTGGATTTATACACCATTAGTGGTGTATGACTCCTACTGCTAGGCCTAAACAAAGATTTTTCTACTTCTATTTATCCAACTGTCTGAAACCTATTATGGCATAATCTTCCCGAAACATGACCAAGTCACCTAACTTGGCGTATGAGTCCCAGTGGGCTTGAATAGTGAATTATTTAGGATTATAGAGCTCCTTTCCATCACTTCCTAATTTTTAGGTGCACATTTTTTATTTCATAAGTTTATGTTATAGTTTGTTTGCATTTCTAGGTCATTTTACATATCGCAATGTGTTTTCAAACACTTTACATTTTCTTTGTTTTGCATTAAGAATAAATCTATTTTATCAATTATTTTCATCTATTACATTCCACTTTGATACATTTCAATCATATTTGCATTGGAATCTCAAGGACATATTCTTGAGTGAGCCATTAAGACTTTTGGATACCTCTCTCCTTTTAGGTGCATAACCCTAGAAGTGTAAGAGAGCCACATACCCAAAAATATTTGGTTCATTTTGGTGAACCTACTTTTTGAATACCTTATTCTCTTATTTGGAGTCCATCATCATCCTAAAATTAGCTTTCATTGACTTTTCATTAGTTAATTTGCATCCTAAGGTTTCAAATTTTGCATTAGTGAAAGTGCATATAGGTTACATTTTTATATCTTAAATCATTGATTTTTTTTTAAATTCTTCATTTGCATCTTAGGTATGCATCATACAACATACAAAACATGAAAATCAACCAAAAAAATCTAAAAATTCTGAAAAAAATCCCTACTGGGACTCATCGCCACCTTGGGTGAATCAGTCACTTTTCACCCTTCAAACTACCTTTTACAACACTAAAAACCCTGTTTCTACACTTTTTTTTGCTTCTAGTAACTATCTATATCAGTTGTTTAAGCTCCTATTACATGCATTTCATTAAATCTAGCTTAATTTGGCTCATTTCATGCATTTCTTAATTTCAATTATGCATTCACAACATTTTATTTTCAAATCATTGCATAGTGTAATCAATACATTACCTTGTTTGAAATCTAAAAAATTGCATTTCATCCTATGTCTTTACATTGCATTTTATGTTTGCATAGCTTCTATTACATTTAAGTCATTAGAAATAACATTATTTGCATTCATGGAAATTATGGACAGCATTAGACTTTTGCAATTTTCATTTTCAGCATTAGTTCCTAGTTCATTTAGACTAGATTCATTAGAAAACAAAAGAAAACATCAAAAGAAACAATTCAAAAAATGGTTAAATTTAGAAAAATCATATCATCCAATCCCTTTAGTAGTGATGAATTAGACATGTTAGATGAAGCCCTTGAGGACTTCCGCTCATTAAAATCATCCACTAAAGGTTTGACACAAAAGGATGCAAGCATCGATAATAATAATAATCATAATTGTTATTCTCTCAATATCTCTCCCATTGGTAATGAAGGTATCTTGATGAAAGAAGACACAATCATTAACAATCATGAAATTATTGCTTGTCTTCCTTCTCCCCCCCCTTTCAAAGACATTATGACACACGAAGTTCAAATCAAGGTCACTACCTTACCTAGTCTCCAGTCATCTCCTAACGCCTCCCTTACTTGTGAAAATGCTTTAGTGCATAAGGACACAATCCTAAATGATCATGAAAAACACATTTGTGTGAAGGTTATGATTGAGAGCTATGAAAATCCTACCTCTCCCACTCAAGAAGACATTCTAGGACATTAGGATGTAAATGTAGATAATCGTGACAATAAAACCTTTTCTTCTCCTAATATCTTCTCTAGTCATGAAGAAGTTAGTTTTGTGTTAGAAGATATCCTCATTGAGACTCATGAGAAACTTATTCCTCCCTTTCTTGATGCCCATACCATTTGGGATGACTTATTTGAACAAAAAAATCCAATCATTGGTAACCATGAAACTCCTAGTTATCCTTCTCTTGATGCCTCTCCTATGAGTGACAAAGCTACTTTATCAAATCTAACCATGAAATGTGATGAACCTATTGTTTGTCATTTTCCTAAAAGATCTCCTACTAGGATAGATACTATGGCACAAGAGAATGAGACCTTAATGAAAAAAGATGAAATTATGGAAAACAATCAAATTTCCCCCTCTCCTAACATCTCTCCTATTAGTGAAGAAGATCATGAGAATCTTCGGGAAACTTTCATGCTTTCAAATTTACCTGAGCTTATTAGCAAGTGTGATAGTCATCATTTCAATCTCTTTCCTGGTTATGAGATTTTCTTAGTGAAAGAGAATAACAATTTTCACACACTCCATAGTTCCACACCCTCTAATATCTCTTCTATTTGTGGGAATGAAGTGATAGAAGAATATGAAAGCATAGCCAGCCATGATAATCATAGTTCCTCTTCTCCCAATATCTCTCCTACAGGTATGTGCAGGATCATGATGGGCCAAAAAGTGGCAATATGATGGGTATGTGTAGGGTATGTGGCTGATGACATTTTTTTAACCCAAATTTGATGAAACAAAAAGGGTTTTTAAAGGATATTCTTAGCTTTCCACCAATATAAATTATGATTTACTTTGAATTTAATAAATTATTATTATTCATTTTCTATTTGAATTACTAAAGTCTTGATCGATAGGCTGATTGAAAAACATCTATAGCTTTCAAATAGTATCACATTTTTTGAATCCAAAATATGCTACATTCTATGCTTTGTATACTATAGGATTAAAAAAATAAAAAATGAATTTAATGAATTTTGACCAAGTTAAGGTGGTCATACGATTTTTTATATTTTTAAAATTTGTAATAAAAATTCATAATTAATTATTTACTTAGAAAAATTACAAAAATATGCATCACATCGGACATGAGTCCTCTACTTATTTCTAAAATATTATAAAAAATATTATCATTTTATTGTGGTTAGGGTGGTCAATGAGACACCTACTTCTTATTTTTTCCTAAAATTTAAGTACTCTGCATTGAAATTTCAAATTTTCACCAAATAGATTTTTTAATTTTTAAATAAACCTAGTAGTTTAGAAACTACATTCAATTTTCTATAGATTCTATTCTTACATATTTTTGAAATAATACATATAACTTATTCAAATTTTTACATCAAGTTTTCTAACTCTGATTGTTTTGAATTTTTTGCCACTTAAGGGCCTGTTTTTTCCATGATGATCCTGCACATACCTCTCTATGTGATGAAGGTATTCTAGAGCTAGAAGATACACCCATTGATAATCATGAAAATGTTGAAAGCTCCTCTTCTATAACCTCTCCTACTTTGGAACATATATGGCACAAGAGAATGAGATCATAAACACATCTCTTAACATCACTCTACCTAGTCTACATTCATCTTCTAACTCCTCCCCTATTTTTGAGACTATATTTGTGAGCAATCATGACAATCACATTATTTTTTAGGAGGATATCTTTGCATTAGATGATCAAACCTTTAATACCTATGACAATTCTCTTTATTTTTATTTCCCTATTTTGGAAGACATTATTGGCCAAAGGGATGTAATCATAGGTAATCGTGATAATCATACTTGTTCTCCTAAACTCTCTCCTACTTGTGAAGAAAATATTTTGGAATTAGATGAAATATTCATTTAAATACATGAGAATATTCTTTTCTCCTTCCCTAATGTTTCCCCCATCCAAGAATACATAATTGAGCAAAAGTATCCAATCATTGAACAATGTAAATGTGATGCTTTTTCTTCTCTTGATGCCTCCTCTCCTTGTGATGAAGTTATTCTAAAAAAAATATTAATGTAATGTGATCAACATATTGTTTGCTTCTCTCCTAAAAACTCTCATGCTATGCAAATCATCATGGTGCAAGAAAACATCAACACTGTCACGTGCAAACCAAAAATCAACCTCACTCTAAAGCATCTTGAATTGCTTGATATAAATTTACCACCATCATTGGAATGCTTTGAAAATAATGAAATATTGAAAAAAATGTTAGGAACTTATGAAAATTCACCTTCTACTCCTCAAAACAAAAAGGTTACATGTGCTATGATCAATATCAAGCAAAATGATATAGAAAGATAAAAGAAAATTGAGGAATCCACAAAGTTATTGGAAGATGCATCGAAAACCTTTGATTTCATACCTATACCCATGGGAGAATACAAGATCATAACAAAAGAGTACACAAAGAGAAAAGAGAAATTGGTAATAGTAATACAACATTCAATAACATCCACTTCACCCACCTTAACAAAAAAAACTAACATCCAAGAAAAAATTTGAGGAAATTAAACAACCACAAATCCAAAACAAGTGAAAAACCTTTTTGGAAGATGTTTTGAACTTATGAAGAAATGTGGAAAAGGATTTGATGCTATAAAAAAAGGTATCCATGTTCCTTTAAAGCCTAAAATGCAAAAAATAACTCATGATCTTGGTTATTGTCCCTCCAAACAAAAAACCTTCAATCAATGTCAACACCATCACAAACAATTCTTTCAAGACAACTTTAAAATTGGTACATTCAAAACTGATAGATATCTCATTAAATATGCATCAAGAAGAAACTTTGTTTACTCATCATCATAAGTAACATTAGTTGTTGCTCCTTTCAATAGTTTCATGTTTTACATTCATCACAAGGAGCAGCATATCATCATCCCTTCTTGGCTCATCCTTATCCTACACAAAGTGGGGGAAAGGGGTTGGTTAGTCTAGTCCTTGTATATCACTTGTCATTGTCTCTTTTGGCTAGTCATTAACCTTTCATGAAAATATAAGATCAAGCTTGGGATATGGATGACATGTATTAAGTTGGATTGCATGTGACATACTTATTTATGATGTAGCTTATTGGAAACATATGACTTGGCATAGGGATTTCCAAGTTATCTCTCATGTCTTCTTTCTTGTTTGCATTTTTCATTCGCTACTTTAAAGCAATTTCTCACAATAATGGTGTTAGTAACCACTTTAAAGTGGGGGCATACAATGATAACATCTTTAGGAAAAAATTTCATGGTGTGATTTTTCTTCTTCTTGTGATGTGTCCTCTTCTTGGTGGTGTCATTGGGTTTTGTCCAAGAGTGTGCAATCTACTGACATGGAATGATGTGAATGAGGCATCGCATGGGAAATGATCTGACACCTTGACTTGTCCTCTCTTGCAGACATTAGGCACAATGCTCCCTAAGAAGAAGACCTTACATAAAAAAAGAAAAATCCCCTTTAAAATTTTGTATACATGACATTCAAAAGCATTTACAAAAAAAAATTCATTGTGGTGCCTTATCAAAGTTATCAGGGGGTACAACTTTGGTATAGTTGAGTGGGAAGCCCCATCTGAGGCATGAATTTCCCCATAGCCACTTACATGTGTGTGAGTGCATACTGACCATTAGTGTATATTTCTCACCTTTTTAGGACTTCTCACCCGATAGACAACCAAGAGTCCCATCACCTTAGAGTGAGTATGCATTTTTGGACAAATAGCCTAGATCTAATCCACATCATGTTGGACAAATGGTTGAAGCTTAATTTTCCTCATTCTTATTTCTATTTCTTCTCATTTTTCTTTCTTTTAGTCATTTCCATTTCATGTTTGTGTATCTTGTTCTGGCACATATTATACACCTTGTGCATGTCCTTTTGTGCTTATATTAATTTGACTTAGGATGTTGGATCCTGGGGGCTTGGTTACCTCCTTCATCTTTTTTATCCTTTTCCATCCGCATCGGTACACTACAAACCCTCTAAAATGTCTACTTAAGTGTGAGTTTGAAGCAAGTTCATCCTCTCACTAAAGTGAGGGTTAAATGTAGCGTAGAAAAATCTATCTCTTTACATTTTCACACTTGTTGGGGCCTGCCTTATTCAAATTTATGCTTCTTTATGCCTTATATGGTCCTTTTTCCCCACTTTTGAATTAAATATTATTTTAATTCAAAAGTTAGCTTTTCCCTCTTTGTCTATAATTAAATAATTATTTCAATTATTTAATTATTCATTAGCCTTTTCTCTCTATAATTAAATAAATTTTATATTTATTTAATTATTTATCCTTTCTTTATTTCCATAATTAAATAATTATTTTAATTATTTAATTATCCCTTCCCTCTCCATTAAATAATTGTTTTTAATTATTTAATGTTCAACACTCCACCTTTCCTCTATAGTTAAATAATTATTTTTAATTATTTAATTATCTAACTATTTGTTCTCACCTTTCCGTTAAAATAAATAAAATCAATATTTTATTTATTTCTCCTATGTTGGCCACCTAAATTAAATAATTTTGGTTATTTAATTTTCTCCAACAACCTCTTTTTTGTGCCAATCTTATCTTCCACCTCAAGTCTTTCTTCTCTCAATTAACCTCCACCCTTGATTAAATTATTTTCTAATTTAATATTGGCCCTTGATCGTGATCCTTATTCTAGCCATTCACTTAACTCTCCTCTATAAAAGGAGACCTTTCATCCATCCATTATCCAAGTATCATCAAGCCTACATGTTGTCAAGTCAATTCATCACTTCTAAGGCATTCAAGATCAAGATTCTTCATCAATTGTTGCAAAAATTAAAGATCCATCATCATGGAAAGTTTCTAATTGTAATTGTTTCATGTTTCATCCTTCATTATTTTATCATTTTGATTTAATTACCTAAACAGGGTTCGACCAAGGTAAACCCTCAATCCCTAACATTCAACATTTCTCTTTCTTTCTTTATGTGGTTATAGATTTGAGTACTTTGAAGGCTTGGAGATGATTGAAGGATAGGTCACAAACTTGTTGAAGTCATCTCCTTATTGGCCAAGTCAAAAAATCCACCAAAATTCACTTACAGTGCTAGAAATTAGGGTTTCAAATCTTGACACCTAAAGGAATAGAAAGAGCGGGCCAAGAGCTACAGATTCCAATTTTGAGTTTTCAGAAAGGAAAAAGTTGATTTATATGCCATTAGTGGCATATGAGTCCCACTGGTAGGCCTGAATAGAGATTTTTGTAGTTCTAAGTATCCAGTTGTCTAAAACCTATTCTGGAAGAATCTTCCTGAAACAAGACTAAGTCGCCCAGCTTGGCGTATGAGTCCTAGTGGGATTCAATAGTGAATTCTTTAGGATTCTAGAGCTCCTTTCCATCACTTTCCAATTTCTAAGTATACACTTTTTGGCCCTTGATTGTGATCTTTATTCTAGCCATTCACTTAACTCTCCTATATAAAAGGATACCTTTCATCCATCCATTCTTCAAGTATCATCAAGCCTACATGTTGTCAAGTAAATTCATCACTTCTAAGGAATTCAAGAGCAAGATTCTTCATCAATTGTTGCAGAAATTCAAGATCCATCATCATGGAAATTTTATAATTGAAATTGTTTCATGTTTCATGCTTCATTTTTTTATCATTTTGGTTTAATTACCTAAATAGGGTTTGACCAAGGCAAACCCCCAATCCTTAACATTCAACATTTCTCTTTCTCTCTTTGTGTGGTTGCAAATATGAGTACTTTGACAACTTGGATATGATTGAAGGATAGGTTACCAACTTTTTTAATTCATCTCATTATTGAGTAGGTCAAAATATCCACAAAAAGTCACTTATAGTTCTAGAAATCAAGGTTTCAGATCTAGACACTTGGAGGAACCGAAAGTGTAGACCAAGAGCTACAGATTTCATTTTTGAGTTTTTAGAAAATCCAAAGTGGACCCATATGCCATTAGTGTCATATGATTCACACTTCCAGCCCTGAATAGATATTTTTGCAATTTTGAGTACCCAGTTGTCTTAAACCTATTCTGGAAGAATCTTCCCAAAATAGGACTAAGTCACCTAGCTTGGTGTATGAGTCCTAGTGGGCTTCAACAATGAATTCTTTATGATTCCAGAGCTTCTTTCAATCACTTTCCCATTTCTAGGTGCACACTTTTGATTTCATAAGTTTCTATTAGAGTTTGTTTTCATTTCTATGTCATTTTGCATATCACAGCGTGTTTTCAAACACTTTATATTTTCTTAGTTTTACATTAAGAATCAATCTCTTTTATCAATTATTTGCATCTAGGACCTCCCCTTTGAGATATTTCAATTATCTTTGTATTGGAATCTCAAGGGAATATTCTTGAGTAAGCCATTAAGACTTTTGGATACCTCTCTCCTTTTAGGTGCAAAATCCTAGAAGTGTAAGAGAGCTACATACCTAAAAATATTTGGTTCAATCATCTGCATCCCAATTGTGTTCATCATATATGGAAGGTAGAAAACTAGCCACAGGGAAAACGACAAATGCATTACTAGGACAAGGCTATCTAATTCTTGCCCCCATTGAGTGCAAGACAAGAATGAGACAAGATAGGTGATGGGAACGAGTTCCTTGCATTTTGAAATTATTTGCAATAAGTGTATATCATGTAATAGTGAGAATAAAAATACCCTACAACTATTACATGGAAAGGAGTGGTAGGAACCTACTTTGAGGGACTATTTTTATGATATCTAACTTTTTGAATATTTTTTGTAAAGTACAATAGTCATCAATACTATTTCCAATAACTCTATGATATCAAAATTGTGATGTGTTTGCATTCTTGGGATTTGGTTTTTTATCTTCTCTTATGGGAGGTAATGTAATCAGTCATTGGTGTAAAATTATTTATAGATTCCTTTCAATATTAGTTGTTGGGTAAGTGAATTATTGTTTCTTTAGTTTATAAGGTCTTTTGTTCTTGCTAGATTCACCTACTTCTCTAGTTGAATGCAGAGGAGGAGGACCTAAGACAATCCTATCATTTTTATCATCATTAGGAGTTCTTTAGGAAGAAGGAAATTCATATCAAGAAGAGGACCCAGATATCCTAACCCTTTAGTATCTTTAGTTGGTATTTTCTCTAAGAGTTGATGAATTTCATGTTCACTTGTTGTATCACATCCAAGTTGTTTAATCAAGATCATGAATCCTTTTCCATATGTCTCTTCTAGATTGATGGGAGTGTTGGTCACTTTGTTAACAAAGAATGGTTGATTGTTTGCTTGCTTAAAGGAACTAGGTTCACCTATTGTAGGGACCATAGGTTCGGTTTGCATTTCAGTTTCAAGATGAAGGTAATCAAACATGTCTCAAGTTGTGGTATTATAGGTCGTGTTGGTTGTTTCATGGATGGATAGAAGGATGCATTATTTTCAAGGTTATTAAGGAAGTAATTTAGGAATTTATTCATGCTATCATCTTCTCCAATGATGTCAACATCACGAGGACATGCATTAGGAGTTGAGTGAGCCTGGGTAAGTTCAATTTCATTAGGGTCATTTGCAAAAGCATAGCTTGACACATCCACTAATGATTTCAAAGACATCCAAAGCTTACCAAAGAACATATCCATGATGAAATGTAATGAAAACTTTAGAATCTAAACAAGGTAACTACACTATGCAACAATTTTAAATGAAATGTTCTATATTCAAGTAAGAAATGCATAAGATGAACCAACTTAAACTAGATGCAATGAAGTGAATAAAATAGAAGTTATATAAGCTAAAAAAAAAAATTATCAACAACAAATTATAGGAGATTAGAAAAAGAGTTTTGAACTTTGGAAAATTAAATTTAAAATATGCAATGGGACTAAATCACCCAGATGAGCATACGAGCCCTAGTGAGGGTTTTTTCACAAACTTAAAAGAAAATTAAGTGATTTTTATGATTTTTGGTCTGGATGATATGTATACTAAATGAAAATGTAGATTTATAATGAAATTTAATGATGCAATATGCAAAAATGTAACATATATGCCCTTTCAATAATGCAAGAATTAGAAACCCTAGAATGCTAACTAACTAATGTAAACCCTAATGCAATGTTAATGCAAGAAAAATATAGGATGATGATGCACTCCAAATTAGAATTAAGATGTTATAAATGCAGGTTCACCAAAATGAAACATGGGAAGTAGGAGACCCCAACCTTTAAGGAGATAGGGTTCCTACTTCACACTCAAATTTCACTCAAGGAGATGGTCTTAGAGATCTCAATCCAATGTAGAAAGGGGAAAGAAATATGCAATAGGGATGTCATAGGGTTTGATTAGAAAATAAAGAGGGGTTCACCACCAAGCTATGCCTTGGAAAGACTAATGAAATGAAAGACCTAATGCTAAAACCGAGTACAATGCAAGACTTCACTATAACCTAGAAAAGCATGTAAATCAAAACAGAAAGCTGAGAAATTAGAAGTGTGCACCTAGGAATCTTTAGAGGCTTGAATGAATACTTGAAATGCTAAAAATTCTAAAATTAATTTTCTATTACCCATATGCTAGTCTGGGCGATTTAGTCCCAAATTAGTAGTTTTTGGCAAGATCAAAAATTTGGTAGAGATATCTCTAGAACACCTGAAATCCCCCAATTCCATTGTATTAGTATTCACATGCCAGAAGTGGTGTATCAATCTAGTTAGGATTTTCAAGAAATTCAAAGTTTGAATCTGCTCTTCAATCTCTACTCTATCATCTCCACTTGATTTCCATGTTTGAATCTTTGATTTACAACCTGTAGATGTATTTTTGTGATATCCAAAGCAAGGTGACAACTTTGAACAATTTGAAAAATTTCTCCAAACTTGATCTTTGATATGTCTTCAACCTAGATGTACAAATCACACACTAAAGAGAGGGGAAAATGTTGCTTTCTTAGTGGAAAGGAGCTTTCCTTGGTCAAACCTCATTTTGGTAATCAAACCTTATAATGAAATCTTGAATGAGATAAAGGAATGATGAATGAACAAAATGCAATGTTCGAACTCACCAAACCTTAGCAATAAAGTATTGAAAATATGTATGAAGTGGCTCCAACAAATGTATGTCTTGACTCTTTCTTGAATGTGATGGATCTTGAATTGAATGCTAGCTTGAATCATGAAACCATACATAACAATTGTTAGCTCAAAAACAAACATGATGCATGATGAATTTTACATGATGCTTGATGCTTGAATTATGCTCCAAGACACTTAATAATCAACTCTTGAAGACTCTTGAATGCTCTTTTGAACTCAAATTTTCCATAAGGATGCTCATTCAACTTGCTAGGTGATCTCATGAATGCTTAGCTGAAAATAAGTGAAATAATCTTGTATTTATACTTTTTTATGATAAATTTCTTGAAATTATAGCACTACAAGCCAACATCAGATCTAGGAGGATAAAATCCCACCAAGAATTTTAGTTTAGTTTAATTTTTGGCTACACATGACTTATACACCAAAAGTGGTGTATGAGTCCCATTAGGCGTTAATTATGGGACACATTTTCAAAATTGCTTAGAGTCATATGAAATCAAGATCATGGTCCCAAAACCTAAGTTGGGCCCATATTTCCAAGGTGGCATATGAGTCCTAGATCACTAAATCGAGGAAAAACAATCTAAAAAGACATGAATTATGATTGGATGTTGGTTTATGTCGGGATTATCCTTGAAAACATGCATTAATTAAGGCTTGTGGATGCAAAATAAGGCATAAAGAAAAACAATTAAGAATGAAAACCCTAGATAAGTGTGAACATTTGGAACAACACTTTAAAACACCTTACATAAGGTACCATTAATTTCATTTAGCTCACAAGGGCCCAAGACCTAATGTGAATGTGTCAAACACATTACAACACTAAATCAAGGAAACATTATGCTTAATTTAAAAAGGAGGCCCCAAACAACCAAGGAAAAGTAAAGGGATACTTTTTTCATTGCCACAGTCAAATGTAGTTTTTTTCACTCTAGAGGGCATAAATTTTCATTGGGATATCAAATTTTCACAATTCAAGCGACATCAAAAATCTGATTCAATACTCTAAATACATTTAAGGCCTATTTTTTTAGAAAATTAACCAGGTATTTATTATTTCAATTAGATAGTAGATTTTCCTTTTTTAGTTATTTTATTGAAATATGTGGAAACAAGTCAACTTTTTTATCTAAAGGTGATTTTTCTTCATTGAGGGGGTCTATATTGCTACATCAATTGATTACTATATTTTTTCATTATGGATCCAACACATATTGTTTCACTTACTACATGTATACAACTACTATATATTTAAATAAGAAACATATATATATATATATGAAGAAATTAGGGCTATATAGAGTGACCATGGGTACAAATATTGAACCTTCTAGTGTTGCTAAGAAGAGAAATTCATTTGAAAAAGGTGATGAATATTTTGGTACATTATGCATATCTATGTCTCTTTGTCTTCTCTTTTATTTTGAGTCTTACACCACACGAATCATATATGGACTCAATTGGAGCCCTTGTTTGGGAAGAAAGATACAATGAGAGGATTTCAATTGGAGAAAGAGCTTATCTACTTGGATCCTCAATATTTTGAGAGAATTAAGGACTTCTTCACCAAACTCAAGTCTCAAATTGTAGTTGGAATAGTGTGATATTCAAAAGGACACAGTTGATTCTTTCTATCCTTGCCAATCACGGTCCTTTATTTAGTTTTTGTTTCTACCTTTTATTCCATGAAAGATGCACTTGGTTCTAGATTCACTATGCCTTCACTTGATTATTTTTCTACATCACTCATTGAAGAGCAAGAAAATTTGGTACAAATGGGCTCACTGAAGTCTTCCACATCACAAGTTTTTCTTGCATCTCTAGGTGCTATAGATCCAAAGGTTTCAAATTGAAAAGATAAGGAATCAAAATAAAAGGATTCTAAGTATAGTGAAAAAGTCAAGGAACCAAAATCACATGGTAAGTAAAATTCTTATTCCTCTTATAATAGGGATTCATCTAAGAAGGATCGACCAAAATGTGCATATTACACAAAAAATATGTCATGATGAGCATCAGTGTTATGGAAAGCATATTGATGAGTTGAAGCATCTTCGATAGAAGGACAATATTTAGTTGCCTTCATCCTCTTCTTCAACTAGAATACCCTCCTCACAATCAAGGTTAGCCACAATGCCACATGTAGTGGACAAGATAAAATGCTATACTATCCTTGCATCAACCAATCATTAGTCTAGCAGATGTATTCTTGATTTAGAAGCCTCACATCACATGGATACATCTTTAAGTATGTTATTTTTGTATGATACTTGCACATTACCATAAAATTTGATGGGGAATAACATTTATATTCAAGTGTTACTGGGAAAGGATCCATAGATGTTGATGATGAGGGCACAACCCGAGACACAGAAAATAACCCACAAACAAGAGAATAATTTTATTATTCAGAAAAAGGAGCTTCTTACAAGCAGAGGATCTCAAATTCCCAAGTTTTACAACACATGCAAGCTACAGAAAGCTACAAAATAACCCTTTCGCAATATGCGAGCTTGTCCCCAAAAAGTTACCCAAAAATATTAGAAACCCACCCATAAATAGAGCTCCTCTTTAGTTTGGAGCCAAAACAACATTAAAATTTGAGTTTAGATGGTTTGGCACCGAAAATTACAACTTGAAGTTCAAATTTCAAAAGAACATTTGCAATTGTATCTTCTAGAAAGTGCGCCATCTTCCCAGGGCCATAACTTTTGATCTGGGGCTCCAATTCGCAAACCGTTTGAACCGTTGGAAAGGTCTCAAAGTCAAGAACGCGCTCGAATTTTTCTATGCTGATTTCAGCAAGTTTCAGGGCCAATCCAGAAGCTCTAAGTGCCTCAAATCCAACTCGAAAGATTTTCAGGTGCAAATCTGGGAAACTAAAACTGCAATATCTTTTAACCTAGGAATAGAAAATAAAAACCGTAAATTGGGAATTTCATTATGACGAAAAGGGTATGCAAAAATGTAAAAACATCTAAAAACTGAGAAACTTGAAATTTAACTATTTTTGGGTGATGCAAGATTGCCCTTACACCACTGGATGCTCCTCAACACCCTTGAGGGTCATTTGAGAAGTGACCCGTCTTTAGATGGTTGAGGAAAACCCAACCGGTCAATTGCTGCCTTAGATAGCCAAGATGAATCTTCCATAGGCCTTCCTCTCTATTTCACCAGATATTCTTCATACTGCCTATTTTTGGTACTCCTTCCCACACCACTATCCAAGATTTCCTCAATCTCCTCCTTTTCTGAAGTAGATGCTAGAATCCCACACTGTACCATCATTGGTACTTCCTCTGCGCCACCTTCATGATGCTTTGTCAAATCTAAATGTTGAACCACCGGGGAAATGTTGAATCCATCGATAACTCTACCTCATATGCATTCCCTGAATCATGCCTCTTCAAAATTTTACAGGGACCAAACTTCTTCATCTTTAATTTGTTATATGTTCCCATTGGAAACCTTTCTTTTCCTCAAGTGGACCATCACTTCATCACCAATCTGAAACTCCTTATACCTCCTCTTATGATCTGCCTTAGCCTTATACTGCATATTCATCTTGTTAATATGTTCTCTTACCTTCTCATGTATATCCTTGATGTGTTACTTGCCAAAATCTTTGGCTTAGAGCGCTTATTTTTCTTCTCTTGGTCCATCTTCCTCAATTCTGGCGGACCTGATAGGGGCCTACCTCCATACACAATCTAGA
>VDFB02075321.1:338954212-339011955 GCA_007258455.2 Sequoia sempervirens | reverse complement strand
ATGCATCCATGGGAATGATATCACAGAGTACCTCATCATGGTAGCTCCCGATCTTGAACTTTACTAGGCACTGCTCATTGACCAAAACTTTGTGGTCTTTCTGCAACCAGGCAATCCGATACGGATGTGGGTGTCTTTCCCTCTTCAGCTTCAACTTTGTGACCATCTCCTCTGACACTAGATTATCAGTGCTCCCACCATCAATAATGACATCCCAACATTTTCCTTCACACTTGCACCTTGTGCGAAACAGATTCTTCCTCTGTTTTGGTTCCTTTTCTTCAGTCACTAGGACTCTCCTAATCACTAGGGCTTCTCCCCTTTCAACATCATCTGAATGTTTAGATTGGGCCTCCCCATCTACATGTGCAACCCTTCCACAACCTTTTGGCCTTTTGTCTGCCCTTCCTTGGTGTTGTGGACATTCATAGGCTCGATGCCCTTCTTCACCACATTAGAAACACGTTCCTCTGAAACCACCTCTTCCATATCCTTGTCCATATCTCCCTCGTCCTCTACCTCTTTGATCACCACTGTTTTGATCATGAGGGCGGTAGAAGTTGTCATTCATTTGGCTTCAGCTAGTACCCACATCTTCACTTCTATTTTCATCATCATTTCAGCTTCCTGAAGGTCTACCATTGCCTCTTCCGCTTTGACCTCCTCGTCCTTTTTGCTTGCTATCAAATATTTTGTTCAGCTTATCTTCCACCTTTAGAGAAAATTGATACACATCCTCAATGGTGGTCATTCTGACTAGGCTTAACTCCTCCTGAATGCTTGGTCGTAACCCATTAAGATATCAGGCTACCTTCTCCTTATTGGCCTCTGTGTGACCCGTTCTGATGATTATCTTGTGAAAATATTCAGTATATTCTTTCATAGATCTACTTCCTTGCTTCAACCCTTGTAATTTCTTCAATAGATCTAACTCGTAGTCCACTAGTATGAACTGCTTCTTCAGTTTCTCTACCATGCGATCTCATCTGGTGATCTTGACTTTTCCTCTTTGATTTCTTTCCAACTGGACCTCTTTCCACCAAATACTGGCATGTCCCTTCAGCTTCATTTTTGCAAACTTAACCTGATCTAGGTCCTCTATTTCCTCATACTCAAAATATTCTTCTAGCTCGTTGATCTAGTCGATCAACTCTTCCGGGTTCAGACTTCCAGAATAACCGGGGACTTCTGCTCTGGGTCTTTTCCCAATCTTTGAAATGGCCCTTATTAGCCGCATTTGGTCTTGATCAATTGCTTCTTCTTCCTCTTCTACATCTGAACCTTCTTCCTCTCCTTCATATTCACTTTCCTCCCTCGGGTTTAACCCTCTTCTCAACTGCTCTTGTAACACATCAATCTGTCTCTGGAGGGCTGCCAGTGCATCTCTTCCACCAGCATTTCTACCACCTCGACCATCTCTGGCACCACCACGCCTACCAGGCATCACTCTTGGATGCATCTTTCTTGACCTTGACCCACAATCACGGTCCTGGTGCGAACTGCCTCATGATCGGTAATCTATCTACACGCTCAAGAAAACCTGCTCTGAAACCACTTGATGAGGGCGCAGCCCTAGACACAGAAAATAACCCACAAACAAAAGAATAATTTTATTATTTAGAAAATGGAGCTTCTTACATGCAGAGGATCTCAAATCCCCAAGTTCTACAACACATGCAAGCTATAGAAAGCTATAGAATAACCCTTTTCGCAATATGCGAGCTTGTCCCCAAAAAGTTACCCAAAAATATTAGAAACCCACCCATAAATAGAGCTCCTCTTTAGTTTGGAGCCAAAACAACATTAAAATTTGAGTTTAGGCAGTTTGGCACCGAAAATTACAACTTGAAGTTCAAATTTTAAAAGAACATTTGCAATTGTATCTTCTAGAAAGTGCGCCAACTTCCCAGGGCCATAACTTTTGATCTGGGGCTCCAATTCACGAACCGTTTGAACCGTTGGAAAGGTCTCGAAGTCAAGAACATGCTTGAAATCTGCTATGAAAATTTTGGCAAGTTTTGTTGCCAATCCGGAAGCTCTAAGTGCCTCAAATCCAACTCAGAAGATTTTCAGGTGCAAATTTGGGAAACTAAAATTGCAATATCTTTCAACCCATGAATAGAAAATAAAAACCATACATTGGGAATTTCATTATGAAGAAAAGGGTATCCAAAAATATAAAAAACATCTGAAAACTGAGAAACTTGAAATTTAACTATTTTTGGGTGATGCAAGATTGCCCTTACACCACTGGATGCTCCTACATCAGTTGATAATGTCACATTTAATGATGTACTTTATCTCCCTTCGTTATATTTCAATATCCTTACCATCTATTAGATTGCACATAGTAGGGTAGGTAAGACTATATATTTCACACCTAATTCAATGTTTATCAGAGATCTATATAGTAGAGATATTCTTTCATTTCAAAAAATAGATCATTCCTCTCAATTGTGTTCCTTCTCTCATTTTTCTCCATATGAGCAAGAACTATCATTGCCTCATCCAACTCTCATGCATCTAGAGTGGATCAAATATTTGAGGAGAATTTTGGTCACTTCAACCTATGTGTACTTCCATCGTCCACTTTAGTTCACAAGACTTATTTTGATCTTCCTCTTCCTACACCTCCTACATCTTTAAAGATCAATTATTTTTAGTAGGATGTAGTAAGTCTTCCAATTTTAGCTTTGTGGGATGATTAATTTCAAAATATTGTAGAGTTATTTATCGAGTCTTATATTACAAATATTGGGGGAACACTTGAAGATATTCAATTCATCTTTGATGATATATATGGTCTACCAATCATCACATCAACATTTCCTTTGGAGGTTGGGTATGTGCAGGATCATGATGGGCCAAAAAGTGGCAATATGATAGGTATGTGGCTGACGACTTTTTTTTACCCAGAATTGATGAAACAAACGGGGTTTTTAAAGGAGATTATTAGCTTTCCACCAATATAAATTATGATTTACTTTGAATTTAATAAGTAATTACTATTCATTTTCTATTCAAATTACGACTAAAGTCCTGATTGATATGTTGATTGAAAAAAATCTATAGCTTTCAAATGATATCACATTTTTTGAATCCAAAACATGTGTCACATTCTATGCTTCACATACTATAGAATTAAAAAAAGAAAAATTGAATTTCATGAAGTTTTGACCAAGTTAAGGTGGTCAGACATACGAGTTTTATATTTTTTTAAAGTTGTAATAAAAAAATCATAATTAAGTATTTACTTGGAAAAAATTACAAAAAATATGCATCACATCGGTACATGAGTCTTCTACTTATATATCTAAAATCTTATAAAAAAATATTATCATTTTATTATAGTTAGGGTGGTCAGACATACACCTACTTTATATTTTTCACTTGAAATTTATGTACTACTACATTGAAATTTTAAATTTTCACCAAATAGACATTTTTTTTAAACAAACCTAGTAATTTAGAAAATACATTCAATTTTCTATAGATTCTATTCTTACATGTTTTTGAAATAATATAGATAACTTATTCAAATTTTTACATCAAGTTGCCTAACTTTGATTTTTCTAAATTTTTTGCCACTTAAGGGCCTATTTTTTCCATGTTGATCTTGCACATACCCGATTTATTCTACAAGCATATACACAATTATTTGAATTAGCCTCATTTGATTTAGACATGTGGAACCTTGATCATTCTTCCATGGCATCCATAATGAGACTATTTATCCTGAGATATTTTCTTCATCACACACCATTCGATGTGTTTCTTCCTAAGGGGAGGAACAATGTTTATTATTTTTGGATCATCTTCAAAATCCTTCTTTGAGAATTCATTTTTGGCAGAGGATTTTCCTCCTTCTAGGAGGGATTCATTGACTCATCCTTTCTCTCCTATGGGGGATCTTGATTGTACTTATGTGACTGAAGCAACACTTTAGTGGACATTTTGCATCCTACTTTTCTTTATCACATTTATGATTTCATTTCTTTAATCTCTCTTTTGTAGAGAAGTTTTCTCCATGAGGTTTTCTCCTTTTCTCCAATTATGAGAGAATTTGGTTTCTTGTTCATGGGTACCTCATCAAGTCTTGTATTCAGGACCCATTCTGCATTATTTTTAGCTTTATTTTCTAGTTATTTAGTTTCTCACTAAGTTTATCTGAAGGAGGGGTGTTGGATTAAATAAATCATTATCTAATAATTAATTAATCATTAACTAATTGTTTGATATTTTTTTACATTAATTACTTAAGCTAAACTTAGGAGTTTCTATTTTATATTAGATTGAATTAAATATAGGACAAGTTGTCTCATTGCATTTAATTAGAATGCTTATCACAATCTAATTAAATTATCATCTAGGGTTTTCATTTTTATGATTTTATAAGCATGCACCTTCATTATACTATTCATTTAGGTTATTGTCATCAATATAATTATTATGTTATTGTGTATAATCTTGTTTTTTATCTTCTCTATTACTATATGTAATTGCTTGCACATGATTTCTAGAAACCGTGGGGTTCAATCATCAACTCTTATAAAATCATGCCTAAGATCCAAACAATGTTGTAATATAAGAAGATATTTGATATTCTATTTTCAATTTTTTGAATGATACTATAGCCATAGGCCAAAATTGTATCGAATCAGTTACATTTTAGTTTTAAAGGTTGAAGGCCAAACTAATTTTGTATATCATTATAAAGTTAAGTGGTTATAACCTATAGGTTATATAACCATAGTATAATTAAAGTAAAATTATGATATGCATTATAAGAATATAACTCTGCTACTCTGATATAAGAAATATTTTCAATGAGTCATATCATTACCTAATAGACCAAGAGGAGGGCCCACACTTAGGGAAACACAATGATGATTATTTATTTTATTATTGTTTTAGATTATATATATGGTTTTATTTAAATCATTTCTTATAATATGTTGTGATTAATCATTTAGAAGTCATTATAGAAGTGTGGATCATGAGGTGACTAATTTATTCTTCAAAGGGATGAGATAAGAATCAATTTGTGATTTATGATTTTTCTTCATAATTTTCATCTAGATAGGCCTTGGTAATGTATTTTTAATTACATTTTGTTGTAAAATAAATTATAGTAATTTTTTCTCTAGCCCAATATTTTTTTATTTAGCAAATTATTTTTTTTATGTAGTAGATTATTTTGTACTTCTAGTAGATTGTAATCTTTCCTTAATATATTATAGATGGAGTGTTACATAATATCTTGTTTGTTGAAACCTATTTATTAAGTATCATTTCATTCCATTTCACTCAACTTATTACCTAGCACCCTTGAGCATATAGTCATTATGTCTTTCAAAAGTTTGCACCCTAGATTGACATAAGATCAAGTTGAAACTAGGACTTGAAAACTAACTTATAAAAAATAATCTACTACCTTAATTTTTTCACCATTTCCATATGGATATATGTTTTTTAAGGAAATTTCGAATATGAATGATGTTTCAAGTATATTGGTACAAAGGACATCATGAGGTATTAGGTATTGATATACTAAATATAAATCCAAATAAAGAAATTGCTAAAGAAATATAAACAAACAAATAAACTAAAATGAGAGTCTATGATACTCAAAGTAATCCTTGTAGTGGATTGATATTTCACTTGGCTGATATTTTTAAACCCAAGGAAGGGTGCAAGATCATTTTAATACTTATAGAAAACCTTAGTATGATAATATGGGCATACTATGAATTTTATCTAAGTAGCTTAGGACCTAGTTGGTCCTAATGAGTTTAAGTCTCTATCCACATCATATTTATTATTCATATTGTTACTCTTCCATTTGTCCCTTTTCTTACCTATCCCATATTGGATGGAGATATAGTCGATATTGATCATGTTTTGTTGATAATCTCATATGGATGAGTGAGACCACTGTTTATTAGAGCCTAAGTTGGCTATGAAAATTGTTATCCCATATTGGGCAAGATAGAAATTTGTGAGTATTTTGATTAAATAAGAAATCAATCAATCAATCAATATTAAAAAAATTATAATAAGTTTTTTTGATGAATTATAATTTTAAAATAATGAAATATTTTAATTAAAGATCAAGAATAGTCATTACAATAAAAATTGAAATACTCATGTTTCCACTCACTATGAGTCATATGGTATGATACACCTACACCAATAAACCAAGAATTATCACTAATAATGTTAGAAAATATAAAAGCATCACTAGCATACTCATTAGTGTAGAGAACTAGTAGACAAATAATATTTTTTAGTTGAATTATACTCCTTTTTCATTTGATTTTACTTCACATTGTTCTAATTCTCCACCACCATTTTTCTCATTCCCTTCATAGTTAGACCCACCCTTTACAACTAGGAAATAACTAAAAAATCATTCATGGATTTTCTCGTCTCTTTACTTAACAAAACCTTAATAACTATTTTCATTTAGGTAAATAATAATTACCACTTAAATTTTCATTTCACTTTAGAAAAATTTAATCAAATGTTGAATAAAATAGAAAAATTCACTTATCATTTTCATATAAATCTTGAACTTTATTAATGTTGACTAAATCATAATAAAATTGAAGGTATTAATTAATATGACCATTTTCCAAATATTCATCTTTCATCATTAGGGAATATAATTTCCATTTTAAGAAAAGTTTTTTTAAAGGAATCTTTGATTCACATAGATTTTATATCTTCTTCTACAATACATAAACAAGGGGTATTTTTGGCACATTCACCAATATAAAACATAATAGATATCTATATAAAATAATTATTTTATATATCTTATCCAATTTGTCTTAGTCCTTGTTAGACATAACTATCAAAGAAGATGAAAATTCTCTATTGATCTCTCTACTAGGAAGTCTTTAACCTTCAACTTATATAAGTCAAATTTATTACCACTAAAATTATCAATAATAGAACTTGAAATTATTTCTATGAAGCTAACAACATAGATGATCTATATTCTCATATGATCCCTCAAACAATTGGACTAAAGACAATTATCTATGTATAGTAACAAACCAATATAAGAAGTTTTCAATGATAATTTATGAACTACCATACATAAAACATACATATATGACTCTAAATATCATGGTATTTTCCTAACAACATAATATTATACCAACTATTGTGACCTTTCTCTTTATTACAATTAACTTGTAGGCTAGGATATTAGAAAGACTCAATGTCAAATGTGATTGAATATAGTTATGTGTACAATAGTTTAAATAGGTAATATTTAAGGGAACACACAAAATATTATGTAAACAAAAAATACACATGAGACACAAATTTACATGATTTTTTTATGAGAAATTCTAAGGTGTTGGCAAGAAGTTGAGTCTACTTTTAGGCCAAAAAGCGGAAGTGTTTTCCCTGATTTTCAAAATTTGTCACATTTGAACATAAAATTTGAAGCACTTAGAGATTGAATCTTGGAAAAAATCACTAATCATAAAATGTAGTACTCAGAGTCTAGTTTTCAAATATATAATTTATTTTAATACCCAGATGATACAAATTGATTTCAATAGGCATTTCTAAAAACCATTGTTTAAAAGTCAATTTTTTTTACTGTACCATGAATGTGTACATCATTCATCTTTTGACCTAAATAATCATATTTTTCTAAATCCTTTTGGGAAAATATTTGTGACTCACTTAAGCATGCTTTCCCTATTTTTTATAACTTTTTATTGAATATTTTTTTTTGTTAATTTTTTATTGGTCATATTTTGTGTTTTGAAAAATCATCATGTACGCCACATAAGATGACCTAAACTAATCATTTTTTTTTTCAAATTGAAAATAATTTTCTGAAGTACGCTTTAGTTAAAAAAAAGTTGATCAAAAAATTATTTTAATAAAAAGTTATTAAAATTCTAAAAAACCCTGATCATTCAAGTTTATAGACCTACTTCATCATAAATTAATTGAAAATTAAAAAAATAATCCAATTGGAAAAGAAATTACATATTTATAATCTACACAATCTCATCTAAAATGGGTTTTAATTTCCTAAAATAATTCTAAGAAAAACCTCGTCAACCATATTGACATAGTTTTCTCTCTCAATATTGTCATGACCTTGTACTTGTAGGTATAAGGCTAAGGTTTGGGTTACCATGCCTTTTCTAAGCCTAAATCCAAATGAGAAACATGGATTGTTATTTTAAAACTTTTTGGAATGAGTACCCACTTTAAAATGGGTACCTATTCTAAAAAATGAATGACTACCTATTTTAAAGCTTAAAAATGACACTTCCATTAGAAGTGGACTCAACTTCTTGCACTTACCCTCTACCAACAAAATGACTGTAAGAATTATATTCAAAGGAGAAGTTAGATATAATACAATATATATTTATATAGTCAAGTAATTTATATACCATATTTTATACACTTTAACAAAGTGTTTCACACCTTCAAGTAATCAACAACCAAGCAAAAATACCTCATTCCATCCACACAATAAAGTACATATAGATCCATTAATATATTTTCATGAAATTATACTATTTTGAACTATCTAACTACCTTGTAGGATATCAAAAGTAACACAACTAAAACCTTATCATACCATGCATCACTATACTATAAATTACATAAAAATTGATTTCTCCATGTTGATAGTTATTACATATAATACATTTATGTTGATCACACTTGGTATAAGGTTATTGATAAATTTACATGGATCACATATTTGTCCTCTTGCACTATAGCCAAACAATATTGATGGCTTGTGATAATAGAGATAAAATAATAATTACTTGTGGCACACTAAATATCCTCTTGAACATCACCATGATCATATTTATCACTATATGTATTCTAATAATTATATCTATACTATTATATGCACTTTATCAAATTAATCACATAATAATTTAGTTTTGATTTCTCTAAATCAATTTTGATTGCAACCAGGGGTGTGGGACCTAGCTCAATTGGCTAAAGCATCATGTTGCAAGTAAGAGGTCACAAGGTCTAGTCTCCCCCAAACCTGTGGTACTAGAGAGTGTGTCATGCGAGCGCCACTGGTCATGTGAAAAATGTTTACCAAGCACACTGTAGTTTGTAATGGGATGGATACCTGAATGATTCTTGTAGTCTAAAAAAAAATTGTGATTGCAACCATATCAATACTAGACAAAGAGAGGTACTCATGCTAAACTACATGTGAAACTTACTATCAAGTAGAACAACTCATTTCAACAAAATGTATAGTTGTTTCCAAATTTTTGATCAAACATTTTTAGCATGAATGAAGAGAATATTTATTACATTCTCTCATCAAGAACCTTTTTTATACAAATAGAACACCAAAGTTCCAACAAAAAAATCTCCATGACAAATATGCTAACTTGTTATATTAGAGATAAGTTCGCATGAAAATTTTATGAATGGTTACAAAGGAATTGTAGTAGTATTTTACTTAATATAAATGGGAAATTTCTTATTATAGATGGATTCTAAAATCAGATCATACTATGCAACTAGATTGTGTACCTTTCAAATTTCCATGTGTTAATTTCTAATTCTAATTTTTGATTCATACAATTTTCCTTCTACTTTTATATTATTTGACTATCTATCCTAATAGATAAGCACTAGTACATGGGATGAGAGACCAAATAAAAATTAAATCAATTGATATACATATTTCTTAGTTTAGTAACTTATAACATATATTGAATCTCTTATTAGCATAGAAATAATTGTATGTTTGTGTAAATAATAAGGTAACTCATGCATTAGATGAAATATTATTTTCATCATGTGTTGCATTCACAAGCATATTATTTTTTACTTAATTGAGTTATTGTAGGTTTAAATTTAGTACTAGCATTCGATGAATTTAGTGACAAATCATAGGAGTTGATTGAGAATTAGGTATGGTTATTGATGAACTAGCTTTTTATTTTAGTATTTATCTTTAATTGTCCTATCAATGACCCTTATATCACCCTCTTTGACCTAGTTAACCCAAAAGTGTACAAAAATTTTCCTCTCCATTTGACTTGTCCTTATTTCCTACTATTTGTTGATAAGTCTTAACTCTATACTACTAAGAATAAAGTTGTGAAAAATTAATCTCCTACACTAATATTAAGGGGAGTGATGTATATATAAACTACAAATCTGATCCAAAAATATTATAGAAGGTAGAGAAACACATTCATAATTAGATAAATATTTGAAAATTATTTCAAAATAAAAACCCCACACTGCATAACTTGAATTATATGTAAACTCTAAAAAATATTACAACATGCTTGTAGCACAAGTCTTCATAGTATTAATTCACCTACAACTAAACTTGGAATAATTTTAGTAGCATTTCAACAACACCTCTATACTTTGAACTCTCATACTCAAACTATTTCCTTAAGTGGAAATTTAGAGAGAAGTGAACAAGATAGAAATAACTTTTGGTTTACAAAACCATGTGTAAAAACATCTAATGGACTTCACATATCTAATTATATTATCCAATATTCTCACAAAATATTAAAAATACTAATTTAATCTCTTGTAACCTCTCATTTTACTCACTTAACATGGGCACCCAACTTGTTATGAAAAACCATATAAAAATAGGCATTATATGCTAAAAAATAAAGCCTAACATAGACGGTCAAAATTACAAAGTAACTACTTTGATTCTTGGTTATAAAGTATCACAATATTCTATGATCATTTTTCATAGCATCCCACAAAAAGTGGTTATCAAAATATTCTAAATATATACTCCATATAACAACATACAACTAAGTCAAATCTCTCAAACCTTTGTTTAATATGGCCTGATAATTATTGCTTTCAATGTCAAGATGGCTTTTCACTCTACCTTGAAGTACTTCATCACTGCTTTTAGTTGCTCCACTAGCCTAAGTTCCTTGGAAATTCCTAATCATATGTGGGAATATCTCAATGCCTTAATTAGGAAGGATATGCATATTTTTTTATGATGGTTATCCCCTTGATAATATTTCAGTTTGCATTGCATGTCCACAATTTGAAAAAATCCTTATATTTCTTACCTTTGTTACCGTTCACTCCTCTTTGTGTTTTAACATGGGTGGTGACTGTGTGAGAATCAAACCAAGCTCCTACTATTAAAGCAAAGCACTTAGGAGCAACTGCAAACCAAAAGAAACCTTCAAAAATGAGAGAGGCAATAGAAGAAGCTATTCACCAAGAATGAAAACAAATGAATTAAGAGATGTGATGCAACATGCATACTATGCAAGCCTTTTAAAGGCATGAAAATGTATTGGGTGTAAAACTACCTGATATGGGAAAGAAACCATCAAAATAATTAAATGCACTAATAAACTATTATTCCTAAGTAAACTTAAGTAGGGGTGATCGGGCACAATACTAGTTTACAATTTTTGGCCAAACTCGACATTGAATTGGTTTTTTTTAACAAAATCTTCAATTTCGGGCACATATAGCTACTAAACCATGAGGAATTTGAAGATGATGCAAACTAGTGATTTGTAAAATTTTGTCTGTAGATTCTAAATATATATATTTTTTAAAATTTTAGAATTAAATTGCATTTCTTTTTCCATCTCCTTTGAAAACTAGTTTTTAACAGTAAACACCATTTTTAAAGAGTTGTGTTCATCGTATACAACATAATTTTTTTTCTATGAAGGATAAAATTCTTTTTTTTTTTAATTTAGATTTGTAATTATGATATCTATCACTTTCATTTGGTTTCATAGTGTTTTATTGGATATTTTTTACTTAATTAAGTTTTGAATTCAAACCAATTACAATTTAGACATTGGCAGACCGTATACAACATAACTTTTTTTGTATGTATCAAAATTCATTTTTTATTTTTTTTGTTAGACCAAAGATATCAATACCTAGCAAAAACATATTTTTCAAAAAAAAATTGGTAATCTACTATTTTTCCACATGTGTAGAACAAAGAGCTTGATTTTCGGTGAAAAACTTATATTCACAAGAAATGAAAAATAAATATTCAAATTAAATATATTTAAAATTATACTTTTTGGGAAACTTATAATAAGGACTACATACTTACAAAAAATAAATTTTAAATTAATTTATTTGACTCTACAAAAGGTAAATCAAAAGTGGTTTTTTATCAACATTTTGATAAGTGTAAAGGAGACTCTATTATAGGTATCATTTAAAACTAGCGGGGTTCTATACATTGGGGTTTAATCTAAGGTGGGGGCATGTGAAAGATCATGATGGGCCAAAAACTGGTGATATGATGGGTATATGTAGGGTATGTGGTTGATGACTTTTTTTTGGCCCAAAATTGATGAAACGAAAAGGGTTTTTAAAGAAGATTCTAAGCTTTCCACCAATATAAATTATGCTTTACTTTGAATTTAATAAATAATTATTATTCATTTTCTATTTGAATTACGACTAAAGTCCTAATTGATATGCTGATTGAAAATACTCTATAGCTTTCAAATGGTATCACATTTTTTGAATCTGAAACATGCATCATATTCTATGCTTCACATACTATAGGATTTTAAAAAAATGAATTTCATGAAGTTTTGACCAAGTAAAGCTGGTAAGACATACGAGTTTTATATGTTTTTAAAGTTGTAATAAAAAAATCATAATTAATTATTTACTTGGAAAAAAATTACAAAAAAATATGTATCACATCAGGACATGAGTCCTCTACTTATATCTAAAATCTTAGAAAAAAATATTATCATTTTATTGTGGTTAGGGTGGTCAGACAAACACCTACTTCTTATTTTTTCCCTAAAATTTAAGTACTACTGCATTGAAATTTCAAATTTTCACCAAATAGATTTTTTTAAAAAAAATAAACCTAGTAGTTTAGAAACTGCATTCAATTTGCTACAGATTCTATTCCTACATATTTTTTAAATAATATAGATAACTTATTCAAATTTTTACGTCAAGTTGCCTAACTCTAATTTTTCTAAATTTTATTGCCACTTAAGGGCCTATTTTTTCCATGATGATCCTGCACATACCCATGGTTTTATCAAACCATATTCAATTGGAATCCTTTAAATTGAAAATTTCAAGGCTTAAATCATTATATTTTCTAAAAATATATGATTACAGCAAAAATCATGATGTCTCAAAAAGTGTAAACCACTATTATGGGATCAGCTGCAGGTAAATCCTATTTACTCTAACACCCCTCATTGAGTGCAACTTAGGGAGAATTATTAACCAAAATGAATATGCAATATGGGTCTTTACTACACAACCATGTTAGTTACCCATTTACAATGCAAAAAGAAATCTCTCACAACCAAAGAAAAGGAGAAAACCCCTATGGGAAAAACCCCCTCTCCAAAAGAGAGAAAAGAAAAAAATTGATGCATGGAGGACTCACTAGTACCCCCCATGGACTACATACATCATGTCTATACAATCAATGATCCCCCCATAGGAAGGAAAAAAGGAGATATTATATCCCCCCATAATGAAGAAGCTCCAATGTTAATGAAATATGCCTAAAAATAAAAGATGATCCAATGCCTACAAGCAAATCCTCTCCCCTTAGGAAGAAACAAGTCCACCAAATGATGAAGAATCCACTCCATTTCCAACTAAAAAGAGGAAGGAAGTCTCCAAATAGAATAATCCACCACATTATCATGATAAAAAATAACCAAGAAATTGACAAATCAAGTGAAAATGAAGGCTCATCAATGTCAATCCCCAAAGACATTATAGATGTATCAACTACCATGTTGAAACTATCATCAAAGAGGAGAGAAATCCCCTCAAGTAGTCTCCCAAATCTGTACGATGAGACTCCACAAAAAAATCTGAGATGCCTTCCAAATACTCATCCAATAAAGCAAGATCTGAAAAACTATGACCAACCTGCTCAATAGAAGAACTCAAATCTAAAGAAGCGGGAGCTAATGGAGGAGGAATCTCAACACTAGTATCAAGAACACCAAACAGTGTGATAGTAGTGCATATACTGTCATAAAAAAGAAGGGATATACCCTCAAATACATCATCCAAATTATCAAAAATGTGAGATTCACAAAACTACTCCATGAGACCTATCAAGTGACTATCCCACAAAGCAAGATCTAAAGGATCAAAAATATCCTACTATGCTAAAGAACTAACCTCTGAAGCAATAGAAGATGAATCAAAATAGGTCTGAAGAACTCCAAAGTTCAAATAACCAATCTCTCCTGAGGAATTTCTATCAACACTAGCAAGAGGGGTGTGAGGCTCATAATTGTCATCATTAATAAAATGAGAAAAGGAATAGAGATGAGACTCATGATTAGATTCACTACCAACAATTAATTTTCTAGTATCAGTCTCTCTGATGAAAACAAAATTTGTAGTGAACTATATATTCTTAGGTACCTCACCATGAGTAATCTAACAAATGAACAATATATTTGTGTGCAAATCAGGAATACACAGTACATCTCTAAAACAAGCAATACCAATCTAAATATTTCATATACCCACAACATCCAAAATCTTACTATCTCCCAATAAAATTTTAGAAGTGTCAGTAGGTGTAATTCCCCCCCCCAACCCTAGAGGAAGTTGCAATTAACTACTTAAACGTACTATTTTTTTATTTTTGTTTAAGTACAATTAACATGCAAGTTCACTACCCATTGCCAACAACCTCTAAGGTTACGATACTGGAATTACTTTAAAACCCAAACAAGAAACATGAATTGCAAACATAACATTTAATTACTTAAGAAATTAAGTACACATACATTACATACATGATAAATTACATCAAAGCATAAGAGATACCGCATGTTTTCAAATAATATAATTTACAATACGATTACAACTCTCATTCCCCGAATGAGGTAAATCCAATAAGCATATTTATAGATTACATATTCCACCTCAATAACAAATGATGGGTAACAAATTACAATAACAATTCAAATGAATAAAGCATGAAGTGAAACTGGATCCCACAAGCTCTCCAACTGGAAATCTCATTCACACGAACAAGAAGAAGACCCAACAGAGTAAGGTGCATGTTCCACCCAACCATGTGATACCCGAAGGCTCACTCCCCATGCTAAGAGATAGTAACAAGGATTTCTAGAGAAGACCATCTACCTCTAAACACAGGCTAAAACGTAACTGAATTGAATTAAATGAAAGTACAACATCACTTAACAAAATGGTTACAATGCTTCCAGAGTTAAATAATCAATTGCATCACTAATACAAACATACTATTGACTTAGGAGAAGTGTCATCACAATGTTACATGGGATATCTTGGTAAGTCTTCCTAGGTCCCAGCCCTCATCTCGGGATATCCTGGAAACCTCTAATGACTCTCAGCCCCTCATGCAAACCAATGTGGAATTAGTTATCTCTCGTAAAGATGAGATAACGATCTTGCCATTCTAGGCCTTCTTGTCCCATCCCAAGTCTATACAAGCCCTTACGTTCATGAGTGAGGAAAAATTAATCTTGTTAAGTGTTTGATACAACCTAAGCCTCTAATAAGTTTATTTACGTTATCACTAAATTAACTAACTTACAAAGAGTTACCCTGACACCACTTTGTGTGTCAACCCTCATTGCAAGCCACTCCTCAAATACAACATGTGGAATAACTCCACAACCCAAGGGTACACAAGTGCGACCTAAGGATAATAACTCCCTATCCACGACATAAGGTCCACACATCTAGTTCATGATAACCGGGTATAACATTGGATCCAATAAGATGCACTACCCAAGGCAATTCAAAGGTTGACTAATACATTATGACAACCCACGAAATTTAAAAAAAAACAAATCTAGAAGACTTACATAACATATAACTCTATTTTCCCAACATCGTGAAAGAGCGAGATTTCATAACAAAAAGACAAATAGACAAATTATTATCCTACTTTAGGATTTCCTGAATCCAAGCAAGGTGATAACATATTGCATTCAATCAAATAGAATAATTAAAATTATTAGAAGGAATAAGCTTAAACTAACTGTTTTATCTTAACTTCCCAATTACAATTAATGTTTAAAAGCAATTTTCCAATTACATCATTTTCCTTTGAAATTAATATTTGCATCAATAATAAAATGATTATCAAAAACCATAACTAATCTATAATTTAAACATGTATATATAACTATATATTTACTGAATATATAATTATATATATATATTTATATTTTAAATATATATATTTTAAAAATACATATATATATATTTTTAAAACTATTTAAATTTCCAACCACCATTGTTTTCCATCATTTAATTAAAACCAATTATTTAAAAATACATAATATATACATTATATATTTATATATAATATATGCATATTATATATATAATATATATATTACATATATAAATAATTAATAAAATAATTTATTTATTTAATAATATAATATATATACATATAATATATATATTATATATTATATATATAATTATTATATAATATATATATATTATATTATATATATAATATAAAATAAAAATAAATAAATAAATAAAAACCAATTTTTATTGTTGACCACGGCCCCCAAAAGGGAGGAGGTCGCAACCACAGGCTACACCTAGCCTCCCTTGTGGAGGTTGTGCTACCTATGGTAGCGCTTCCCCCACAGACTGTGGGGAGCGTTGCCACAACAGCGCCCTCCACTGGGTGTAGGTTGTGGCAGCCATGGCTGCCCCCCTTCCGCTCCCCCACCTCCCCCCCGGCCCACCCCCCCTCACATACATCTTAAATTTTTTTTTTTATATAATTATTTTTTTATAATAAACTTTTAAAAAAACATCTCCCCTGTTTGCACAAAAAAATTTATGTGTAAATTTTTTTTTTATAAAAACAAAAAATTTCTCCGGCATAATTTTATCCATAGGTAACTATATAAAATATATATATATGCATATATATAACATAATATATATGTGTGTGTGTGTGTGTGTATATATATATATATATAATTTCATTGCTTTACAGTCAAATTGTGCAAATTTCCTACAAAAAATTTACAAAAAACTAAGTTTCAAACACAATTTCCTGGTTTAAATTTCAATTTTAATATGAAACATTTCAACTCCCAAATAGATGTTTTCAAATTTAATTTCGTTTCTTTCCATTTTTCTATTGTTAAAATTGAAAATTTCTATTGCAAGTTTTGTTTTTCTACAAAAAAAATCTAAATTTCTTCAAGATTTCAACAGGGTTTTCAAAAAAAAGATTGCAGCAAGTTTTCAAAATTGAAAATGAAAATTTCCAAAACAATAAACAAGGAGAACCTGTGATCTGAAGCTTGAAGGAGAGCTTGAAGAAGAAAATTTGAGCTTCCCTGCAAGATGATTTTTCCAAAGCTCTTCCAAAATCCTCACCCAAATTCCAATAATGCACAAAACAAACATGAAGAACTCTCTTTCCTTTTAACAACAATATATTTTTAAAATGAAATATCTTCCCCAAATTTAGTCAACTTTCCCCAAACTATCCCATCCACCATAGTTATTGCTCCTCTATCCAATTTGGAGATATTTTGCTTTTTTGAAAATTTAAAACTAAAACAAATTTCTTTTCAACATGACTTTATTTCTTGTTTTCTCAAAAATTTCTATTCAAAATGAATTTAAATGCTTTTACACATTTTCATTTCCAAAAAGCATTTAACTTTTAAAAAAATCTTTTTAAAACAACTTTAACATTTTTTTTTTATAAATTTTCAATTCAAAAGGAATTTAACACTTATAATTTCTAAAATGAATAACTTGATTTAATTCCACACAATTAATTTAAATAATCCATAAAATAAATCTAATCCAAGATTAGATTATTTTATTAATTAAATTAAATTAATTAATAAATTAAGTAACATTTCTAGCACTACAACTAGATTTATTTAATAAACAACCTAAATACAAAAAGCCATTTATTTACCTTTTTCAACTTGAAATTAAATAAATCAAGGAGAGATGAACAACAAGAAGCAACTTAACCCGACTAGAACTCGACAACACACTATGACTAGGGTGATGACTTGGCATAGAAAACCTAGCTACTATCTCCCAATTGAATATCGTTGGCCAATGGACATGCTCAAACCTGTGAAATAAGGTGGAGTCGATGTCTTGTACCTGTCAACCTGTGAGCAAAGAGTATATCGAACATGCATATATATAACATAATAAAACACACCGTGAAGAGGAAATATCATAATCGTATGGCACTCACAAGTGAGTGGTACAATCTCGTCCCCTTCACCACTACAGAATTACTAACTGACTAGTCTAACATCAATAATATACTCAACAGCATAAAACATCATTAATTAAATATCTGCTAAGCTAATTCAAAGCATGCCATAATGATAACATCAGAGTAAAATACCATCACATCAAAATATAACATTCACATCACTTTACAGTTAGCGATCAAATAGTAAGCAAGTACCATAGACAAAGTATTAATAGAACAAAGCATAACAAAGATAAATCACTGCCCAATCAAAAGAGTCAAAATGGATGGGTGCTACATCCTCCCCCGTAAGGTCAGACTTACTCCTAGAAGCCTGCGAACAAATAGTGATAGAGCTCCCTCATTCTAGCTGCATCTTCCCAAGTGGATGGCGTGTCATCCCTAGGATCCCACTGGATCCTAACCTGATCAATATCTCACCCTTGAAGAGTGAGCGTTCTGCGCTCCATTGCGGCCATGAGTTCCAAAGCCAGCTACCCGTCCTCTACCTATAATGCATTCCAATTAAGTACATGAGAAATGTCTAGATGGTACAGCCAAAGAACTGAAACATGAAAAACATTGTGAATATGCAAGAGACTAGGTAGTAAAGCAAGACGGTAAGCAACTAGACCAATCTTCTCGAGTATCTCGAAGGGTCGGACAAAGAGAGGCGCCAACTTGGATCCCTTCCCATAACGGATTGGACTCTTTCGCGGATGCACCCGCAAGAAGACTCTATCGCCTACAGAAAACTGACGATCCACTCTATGCACATCTGCATACTTCTTCTGCCTATCTTGCACTGCCACCAAGTGCTCTCTAATCCTATCCACCTATTGCTCCATATCCTGCAACATCTCAGGACCCAAAGTCACTCTTTCCTCAAGTCGATCCCAACTCAAGGGAGTGCGACATGGTTGCCCATACAATGCCTGGAATGGAGGCATGTCGATAGAACTCTGGTAACCAAATTATTATATGTGAACTCTATTAAATAGAGATAATCTTCCCATCATGTATGCTAGTCCATTACATACATACGTAACATGTCCTCGAGGATCAGATTGACCCTTTCAGTCTATCCATCTGTCTCTAGATGGTAAGCTAAACTGAAGTTCAACTATGTCCCCATTGCATGGTGTAATGAAGTCCAAAGAGCTAAGGTGAACACTGGATCCCTATCAGAAATAATCCAACATGGAATACCATGTAACCTCACTATGCCCTCCATGAACACTCTGGCTACGAATGATGCAGTATAAGAAGAGCGAATAGGTGAGAAGTGTGCCACCTTCGTCAACCTATCAACTGTCACCATAATTGCATCATGTCATTTCGAAGAGTTGGGTAAACCAAAAATGAAATCCAATGAGATAATATCCCACTTCCACTTTGGTACCAAATGAGTTGCAAAAGACCTGCTAGGTGTTGGTGTTCAGCCTTCACCCGCTGACACTCAAGACATCGCGACACATAATCTGCAATATCGCACTTCATCCCTGGCCATAAATACAACTGACGCATATCTGCATACATCTTCTTCACCCCTAGATGGGTTGAATAAGGTCCACAATGTGCTTCAGTCATGACCAAGGTGTGAAGATCACCTAATGAGGGAACGTATGTGCATCCCATGTGCCTCAATATCTCATCTGAATACAGAGAATATCCTGAATACCTGCCCTCAAGGGATCTACCTGACTCAATCTCTATCTTAACCTCCTGATACCAACTATCTGCTAGAAGAGCAGAAAGAATATGACTCCACAAATCTACAACAAGAATCAACTCAGATATCTCATGTCTCCTCCTACTGAGTGCATCCACTACGACATTCTCCTTTCCCTGGATGTACTTCACTTAGAAGTCATATTCGCAGAGAAACTCCATCCAACACCTCTGCCTAGCATTAAGGTTGGGCTGTGTGAAAAAATACTGAAGGCTTCTGTGATTACTGTGCAACTCAAACCTATGGCCAACAAGGAAATGCCTCCATCTTGTCAATGCATGAACAATTGCCGCTAACTCAAGATCATGTGTGGGGTAGTTCAACTCATGATCCTTGAGCTTCCATGACTCATATGCAATGACATGACCCTCCTACATCAACACTGCACCTAATCCCTCCAAGAATGCATCTATACAAACTAAAAAGTCCCTAGTTACATCTGGTACCGCAAGTATTGGTGCACTGGTCATCTTCTCCTTAAGATCCTAAAACGCTTCCTCACACTTCTCTGACCACTCAAACCTCTTCCCTTTCCACTGAAGGGAGGTGATAGGATAGCCTATTCTCGAAAAACCCTACACAAAACGCCTGTAATAACCCACTAGCCCCATAAAGCTATGTATCTCTACCACATTCATGGGTGCAAACCAATCTTAGATCACTTGGATCTTTGCAGGATCCACTGAAATACCTTCCCCTGAGTTCACATGACCAAGGTATTGGACCACAGTCTTGAAGAATTCACACTTCGACAGGTTAGCATAAATTTGATTATCCCGTAAGCACTGTAATACCTACCGCAAATGGTCTGCATGCTCTTCCACTGTCCTAGAGTATACCAAAATGTCATCAAGGAACACAAGGACAAATCTGCCTAGGTATGTATGAAATACCCCATTCATCAGACTCATGAACATAGAGGGTGCATTCGTCAACCCAAATGGTACTACTGTGAACTCATACTGACCATACCACATTCAAAACATTGTCTTATGGATGTCTGATTCGAAGATACGAAGCTGATGGTATCCTGACTTAAGATCAATCTTTGAAAGTATCGTGGCACCCTTGATCTAGTCAAATAGATCATCAATCCTAGGAAGTGAATATTGATTCCTAATGGTCACTTTGTTCAACTATCGGTAATCAATACATAACCGAAGTGAACCATCCTTCTTCTTCACAAAGATAACTGGTGCTCCCCATGGGGAAACACTAGGGTGAATGAAACCCTTCTCTAACAACTCCTCAAGCTGCAAGTGAAGCTCTTTTAGCTCCTAGGTGGTCATACGATAAGGAGCTTGTGAAATGGGTTCCGATCCAGGTACAAAGTCTATTTTGAAGTCTATATCCCTCTGAGGTGGCATGATACTAGAATATAATATGGAAAGACATTGGAATACTCCTGAAGAATAGGGTGACTATCAAGAGAGACTTTCTCTTCTCCACCTCCTAAATCCAAATCATCTACTGTAACAGCGAATAAATGGCAGCCCTGACGCACACACCTTCTCAACTGCATAGATGAGATGACCCTCAAGGAAATCAGCCTCTGAACTCCCACTATCTCTACTACTCTGCCAGATGCCTCAATGCATCGAATCGACTTACGTCGACAATCTATGACCACACTATGTGCCTCTAACCAATCCATCCCTATGAAAATGTCATAAGAACCTAATGGAATAACTCAGAGGTCCAATGTAGTATGAAGAGGTCCAACCTCCAATCTACAATCTGGTACAAGGAAATGGGATGCAACTCTCATGCCTGAGGCTAACTCAATCTGCCACCTATCGACTTGCCTTACCACACCCTGTCTACATCATGACATGACATAAGAAGAAATGAAGGAGTCTAACACTCCTGAATCAAACAAAATGGTAACTGGGTTACCTAACAACATACCATATGTCTCAACAATGGTACTCTGATGCTCTGCCTAGTGGTTATCAACTATTACGAAAACACGATGCCCTCGACCAGCATCTCCAACTATCGGCTTAGAAGCCACTGGTCCCTCAGAAAACCCAAATGTGCCCCTATTGGGACACATTCTAGCTATATGACCCTGCTGGCCACATGCGAAACACTCAGTACCTTTTCCATAGCCCCTACCTCTAGGTGGTGCGCTAGACTATTGTGCACTACCCCTAAAAGTGGATTGAGAACTCTGTGCTGGTTGATCAAAGTTGAAGCATTTAATACGCCTCCAGTTTCTGTCCCCCTGCCTCTGCTGGAAACCTTTATGTTTCCCCTTAGATACCTATTGCTGCTGCTGACCACTCTGCGATAGTCCCTACCAAGCTCTAGAAGGTGAACCTCCCTCAGGCTGACCTCCTCTAGCACTAGACCCTACTGCCGAACTGTTGCCTATCTAAACACCCATATGGCCTCCCAGTGCCAAAGCCAGATTCTCCTCTACTAGGTGTGCCTTCTCCACTACTACCTCCATGGTCTTGGGTTCGAAAACCCTCACACCTCCACTAAGACGGGCATTTAAGCCCCTGACAAAATGGTGGACCAACATACCCTCATCATCTCCTACCCCTGGATATTGTTTGAGCTCGTAGAAGCGTCGCTCATACTGATCAACTGATAAGGCCAACTGACGCAAGGCATGAAACTCATCACCACGACGCTGACGCTAATGCTCAGATAGGAAACGAGTTTTGAACCACTCTAAAAATATCTCCCAAGAAACAGAGTTGCTTTTAATGTGGAGCTTCTTCTCCTCCAACCTCCACCATGTAGATGCATGATAGTGCACCGTGCTTTGGTATTGCTACCATAAGGATGCATCACAAAACACCTATGCCTAATCCATCATAAAATGGTGGACGTGCCCTAAGTAAATCTCTCATATGCATCTTGGACGGAGGTGGGACTTCCCTCTCAGTAAGGTTACTTTGAACCATGGCCTGCCTCTGACCAAGGAGCGCTAATGCCTCCTCAAGTGCTCTACGTGCAGCATCAATCTTTGGAGGATTTTGCTACTGATCTAAACCCCCTGAAACATTCTGAGATGCCTAGTGTTCTTCCTGATCTGGTTTAAGAGGAACATCAGGAGGAGATTCATGCTGACTCCCATCGTGACTGCCTACACGACTGGTCATGCCCACAAAAAGATATGAAAATCATAGTAAAACCTATCCTAGGAATTGGACATTCCAACAGGTGACTAATATCTCCTCATGGACGTTCATTTACTTGTCAAACCAAGGAACATATACTTTGAATGGAGCAACACAATATATGCACTAAGAACTAGTTTCAGTCACAACTTAACAGAAATAAATACTTGGAAAGAATTCTACCTACGCTATAGGAAGGTAATGAAAAGTTCTCTTAACTCAACCATAATTTAACCAAAGCGGAAATCATAATAGCTACGACTGAGAAAAAAACTATGAACTGGCGTTATGTTGTAGGAATAGGCACAGTGATGGATTCCTGATGCTGCAGGAACAATATAAGACTGAGTTTGCACAGAAACTTCAAAGATGAAATCTAACTGATGATCAACAGAAGAAAAAATAGCTAACTAACTAGCTACACATACTTACTAAGTGGACCCCCTTAGCAAGCATCTACTAATTATGCAAGTGCTGAACTCAGAACTTCATCAAACTTTATTCATAAACTCATAATGGTATACATCGCTCTGTTGATTTGAAAACTAACAACAAACTCTGTCTCTTGTCATACAGATTCTACTTTTATTATTATCATACTGACTCTTACATGATATCTTCTATCTCCCTATCACTATGCTTCTATCTTCCTTCTATGCTTGCTCACTCGTGCAAGAGGAGCACTTATTTAAAATCAGGAAAACAACTAACTAACCCTAACAAAGAAAGACGTGGATATGAAATGTATCCTGAAATCGAGGAACAGACTTCATAAATGAGTTTATCCATTCAATCCGATCCAAAGAGAATCTAGCACTCCACTCTTTCCAGATTGACTGACATTTAAAATCCTTCCCAACAATTTCGGTCAAAGATTCTTTGCCAGGGCTTCCTCGAGGTTGTGCAGGAAATGGACTTTACTAAAAGGCCAAGATCGGTTGCGCTTGACTTGATCATACTTTCTTCAACAACCTGCGAAACACAAAGTACCAAATGCAAAAGAAAAGGCGCATGGCACATACATAATATCCATTCATTAATCACATATTTAAATCTATTTCATCATTCAAAAACTATATGTGATATACCAGTCATTTAGGGAGTCAAACGGGGTAATAAATATAGATAAGTCAACATGATAGGCTACAGGAATATGAAAGTGTATTGCTACAGGATATCCCAATAAAAGGTTTCAAAAGAGTTTAAACAACCATGAATAACAAAAGTAAAGGTATTAAAATTTCATCATGATATCCAAACTATGAGCACATTTTGGGCTCATCATTTGCCCCCTACTTAACCCAATGCTGGTCCTCTAGCATTAACTTTTCTAGTGGTCTCTCTGAAATCAGTGGTTGTGGCATGACTCTGAAATGGAGTTCCAAACCTGTAATAAAATCCTCTTAAAGTTGGCCACCTTTCATACCTACGAGCTTTTGAATCTTCATTAAGATTTGTAGCCAGGTAAGGATAAAGGGGCCACATTAGCACATGAGGTTTGAATGTCAATGGCAACCACAATTCAAACCTCTTTTGAAGTCCCAACTGTATATATTTGCTTGATCATTTAAGAGCTACTGTGAAATTTAGGGGACTGTGAGGCTTGGACCTTCTTAGCCCAACAGTTAATCTTTCCCACCTTTTCTCAATTCTGGTGTATGACAGCCTCCAAAATGAATATGGTTGTTCCTGAAATTCATCATATACCTATTTCCTAAGATCAAATATATCATCCTGGCTGTATTATTATGAAAGCCATATGCTAGAGTAAACCAGGTTTTCAACATTGCATGGGGGTCTAAACTTTCAGGGTGCAATGGAACAGGCTCATTCCTTTCGGCTTCCTCATATGTTTCCCATTGCCTGCCATAATTTACTGCATTTGTTGCCCATGACATAAGTGATCTCAAATGGATGTCGCCAATATATAGAAGAGGATTCCATTATGTTTCAAATGGAATTAAAAAGCCATGTAAATAAAATTCTCATAGAGAATTTCTTAACCAATTAAGGGCTGCCTGGTATGCATCGTAGAATTCTTTAGCAGTGTGAAGTATAGGATCTTGATTTCTAGAAATTCTCATTAGTTGGAACCATAAAAATTGTTCCTTAAGGCATAGAGCATAAAATCTGGGTGGTGGTCTGCATTCCATAATATGACCAGTTACTTTTAACATTTCATCCATTTTCTCTTTTAACTCAAGAATTTCATGTTTCTGACTTTCAATTTCCTTTTTCAGTTTCTTCTTTTCTACCTCCCATAGACTTTGTTGCATGTCAGTCTGGGCTAAGTGTTGGAAAGTCAGGGTTTGCAATGTAACTGGTTTCCATGTAACTTTGACATATTCAAAAAACTCAATCAAAAATGTCTTCTTATAAACAACAATGGCTTGACAAGTTGCAGAGGGAAATGTAGCTTCACTGGCCACATCCAATTTTTTAGTCTATTCATGCTCTTGCTACAGGATGAATTCTTGTTGCTATAGTGGAGAAGACTGTGCTTCCTCTGAAATCTGCATAGCAGCGGCAGCCAAGTCATCAAGACTTGGTACCCCTTTTTTCATTATGCTCAATTTCCTTTGTCTCAATTTGTTCCTCTTCAGGAACGAATGAACTCTGTGCAACACTTTCAAACACATTCTGAGAAACATCAAATTCAGACTCTACGAACTCTTCTGAAATTACAATAACCTCTAGTTGAGGTGAAGTAGGGGAGGTTTTACATTGTTTCCTTGTGGAAACTCTTCTTGGCATTGGTACGGCTGTAGGAGGTGTTCTTGTAGCCTTCCTCTTTCTGGACTGTCTAGAGGGTTTTGTCTTGTCAGAGGATGATGGTGAACTAGTGATAGCAATAGGTGTTGTTGTAGGAGAGATGGCTGTAGGAGAAGATGTTGCAGGAGAAGGGCATTGCCTTTTCTAAGAACGAGGGTCAGACTCTAGGGTTTGTTCCACCCCAAATGACTCTCCTACCTTATTTTTTCCCTTCTCTCTCCTAGTGGCAGACCTAGTTTGTACCTAGGCAGAGGATTCTGGTGTGTGAGCTGTAGAACTAGGTGTTGTAGGAGCAGATGACCCTTGCCCTGTTCTTCTACTGGTAGATGTAATTTCTTCTTTTTTTTATGAGGCCTTGGGGTAAGTACCCTAGGGGGTTCTAGAATTTGTAAACTTTTTTGGGCAACGAATTGTTGCCAGGAAAAAGGTGAGACATCTCTCAAAGAGCGTTCAATCAATAATTTGATAAGGCCATGGTGAGCAATATAATTATCTTTCCACTATTGAGTTCCATGGGCACTTTGTTCCAAAAAATTTAACAAGAAGTTCGAAACATTTACAGCTAACCCATGCCTCATATGACTTAACAATTTGAAATGGTAAGAATGTAGGTAAGAGAAACGGCCTTCACCTGTTAAATACCTAATTATGTAAGCAGCGTATTCTGGATAAGGAGGAGGCAACAATACTCGCTTGCATACCTACTTGGAGACTTCCAAAGGTCCATCAGTGGGTATTGAAAATTCGGTCCTTACAGAGGCAGCATTCGAAGAAAAATTTTCTCCAATGGCTGGAAGCCTGGTTACTTCAGCATTTTTTCTTCAGTTACAACAACCGTTAGACCCCATATAGTAGCCTCCCCTTCAGAAAGGGTTCTCAAAAATTTGCCAACAGCCTCCTCATTAAAAGCATTTAAACTCAAAAATTAATTTAACCATCCACCGAGGCTGAATGTCTGGACTGTTTGAGGATTTTGCAATAATAACTCATGAGCTATAGGCTCATGTCACACCAGCTGACCACCCATGTTCACAGTTTTTCCTTAGCTGAACTAAACTCTTTGCTAAAAATCCAAAAATTTCCCTCTCTGTTTCCCTTTCTGTTCTGGTTTTTTTTTTGTCGTGCCCTCACTTTTCTCTCTTTTTCCAAAAATGAACTTTTTGAACAAGCAGTTTTAATTGTAATTTACAAGAAAAACATGCAATGAAAAAGACATGAGATCATATTTGGAAAGTACCAGAAAAAAAAAAAAGAGGTTATCTAAGCAGTTGTGGCAGCGGCGAAAAGACATGTTTAAAAAGTGAATTACCCTACCCCCTACTTAGAGTATGACATGTGTCCTCACATGTACTAAAGAATAGGTGGAGATCGGGTAATAATGACTGATATAGACATAGTAGTAAATGAATAGAATAAAATAAATCAAATATGCGATAACAAAAGATATGGCGTACCTTTTGATAAATGCGTATACATGTTGAGAAAGATGACGGCTTCGGCATGAGTTGACAGTTGGGAATGATATCATAATTAAGGGTGATGCGGATGAATGAGGTGGATGGGTGACGTGGGCAGACGAGATGAATAGATGGAATGGATGGATGGGATGGATGGATGGAAGATAAAGAACTGAGATGTAGCAACAAGTGAAAATGAAGAAAAAGGGGTTTCCTTAAAAATAAAACCTTTATTATGAGCATGTTTTTCAAAATTACGATGAAGCTGGAGGAGAAAGGCCAAAGCCTTCAGTTGTAGGAAGAGTAGCGGTAGGATCCTAAATGAACTGCTACATGAATTCTTCTTTTGAGACTGGTTTATGGTACAACCGAAGGCAGTGTCCATTAACTAACAGCTTGAATCTAACAAGATCAATTGTAGCAAGTTGAACTGCACCATTAGCAAATACATTCTTAATTTCATATGAGCCCAACCATCTGGTCTGTAATTTTCCTAAACTGTCCTTATACCATGAGTCATAAAGCAGAGCCCAATCTCCTACTTTGAATTTCTTTTTCTTAATGTATTTATCATGCCACCTTATTCGTTGATTCTATATCATCTCAGTGTGTTGTAGGGCATGCTTTCAGAGTTCATCTAGAGCATTGAGCTGCATGATTCTGTCTTTTTGTGCATTTGTTAAATCCATGTCCATCTCTAGTGTTGTTCTGAGAGTCTTATGTTCAAATTCTATCATAACTATTTTACCATACACCATTTCAAAAGGTGTAAATCCTGTAGCAGTCTTCCAAGTAGTACGGTAGGCCCATATAGCTTTTGGTAACCTTGTGGCCCAGTCCTTCCTATGCAAATCTACAATTTTAGTCAAAATGGCCTATATGTCTCTATTGGTGACCTCAACCTGGCCATTGGCCTAGGGGTGATAAGGAGTTGATTTCCTGTGCCATATATTGTATTCATTGACTAAAGCTGTGATAATTGTAGAAGTAAATTGTGCTCCTTGATCTGTCACTATCTCCCTAGGAACACCAAACCTAGTAAATATTTTCTCATAGAGAAATTTAGCCACTTTATTATCCCTAGCATGTTTCATAGGTTTAGCCTCTACCCATTTTGTGGCATAATCTGTGCATACAAGGATGTAGGACTTACCATTGGAAGGTGGATCAATTGGTACCACAAAATCCACTCCCCATTTGTCGAAGGGTGTAACTACAACTTGTGGAAATAGAGGCATCTCATCAGAGTGAGTTGGTCTTCCCATCCGCTGGCATTTGTCACATCTCCTGGTATATTTGGCTACATCTCTATGCAGAGTTGGCCAATAGTAGCCAATATTTAAAATTTTTATTGCTATTCTTTTGGCAGCAAAATGTCCACCACACGACTCATCATGGCTTGCATGCAATATATCATGAGTTTCCTCCTCTTGTACACATCTCATAACTTGATCTGGCCCTATATAAAACATGCAATCTACAATCCAAAAAAAGTTAAAGTTTTTCTCTACCAATAATCTCTTTTCCTTAGGGGAGAAGTGAGGAGGAGTTCTTCCTGTTGCCAGATAGTTTGCTATATCAACATACCATGGGTGAATAACCTTGATTGCAAACAGGTGCTTATCAGGAAAGGAGTCTTCAATAAGTGCAGTGTCATCTTTCCTTTGAATTCTAGAAAGGAAATTAGCAACTATGTTGGCTTTACCTGGCTTGTCCACAATTGTAATGTCAAATTCCTGCATCAACAATAACCATCTTGCCAGTCTCCCAGATATTGAGCTTTTGTTCATGAGATATCAGATTGTTGCATGATCAGTGTGGAAAAATACCTGATAACCAGTGATATAATGCCTGAATTTGTTGAGGGCATAGATGATTTCCAACATTTCTTTTTCTGTAACAGTGTAGTTGAATTTAGCCCCTTGCAAATTTTTGCTTATGTAGTAGAGTGCATGTTCAGTTGATCCATCCTTATGCCCTAACACTGCTCCAATTGCATAATCTGATGCATCAGTATGAATATGAAATGGGAGTGACCAATCAGGTCCTTTCAGAATAGGTGCCTGTGTGAGGGCGACTTTCAATTCAAGAAATTCTTTTTCACATTCATTTTTCCAGGAAAACTCTACATCTTTCTTCAGCAGATTGTATAAGGGGCTTGCTATTTGGCTGAAATCCTTGATGAATCTTCTGTAGTATCCAACATAGCCTAGAAAGCTTTGTACCTCGTTCTGCTTAGTAGGAGAGGGTAACTTAGAGATGACCTCAATTTTAGCAGGATCAACCGAATTCCTGCAGCAGAAATATAGTGACCAAGCACTATTCCCTCCTGCATCATCATGAAGTATTTTTGACTATTCAACGATAGGTTGTGATCTTCACATCTCTGTAGTACTTTCTCCAAGTTGGCTTGAGCTTCCTCAAATGTTGTACCATAAACAGTAAAGTCATCCATGTATATTTCCATGCAATCATATGAGATGTCTAAGAAGATACTTATGACTGCCCTCTAGAAAGTTGTAGGAGCATTACAGAGACTAAAAGACAAAACTGAATAGGAAAATGTTCCCCAAGGGCATGTAAAAGTAGTATTTTCCTGATCCTCAGGAGCAATCTTGATTTTATTGTATCCACTGGAGCCATCCAAGAATGAGAAGTACTTCATTCTAGCTAAATTATCCAGAACTTGATCAATAAATGGAAGAGGAAAGTAATATTTCTTTGTTGCCAAGTTGAGCTCTCTGTAATCTACACATACCCTCCATTTTCCTCTTTTCTTAGGAACAATGACCAATGGGGAAACCCATTGACTATCGGAGATTAGGTAGATAAAACCAGCTGTCAACATTTTCTGCAATTCTTCTTTAACAATCTCTCTCAAAGATGGATTGATTCTTCTTTGAGGCTGCCTGACAGGTTTGAAGTCACGGTTAATATATATGTGATGTGTACAGAGTTTTGGGTCTAGACCCTTCATATCTCCATAGTCCCATGCAAAAGCTGACTTATGACTGGTAAGCATTTTAATCATAGATTCTTGTTGCTCACTGGTGAGGTTTTTATTAATGCACAAGGTTTTTCCTGTAGCTACCTCAACTTGGAAGGTTAAGTCTATCATAGATACTTCAGATAGAAATGGCATATCTACCTCATGGGGTAGTAAGGTGTGTAAGCAATCAGTTGCTGCAGGATAATGAGCTGATGTGGATGGAGGAAGAATAGTCTGCAAGGAACATGGATTTTTCTCACAATGAAAGTATTCAGTACCATAGTTATTCAGCAGGATATTGGACAGTATATCTTCTTCTTCCTTCTGTGCAATGAAAGGCTCTCTGGTAATCATCATTAAATTGGCCATGGAGTTCACTTTTTCCTCTTCTCCCAAATCTGGCCAAACAACATCTCTAGACTCAAGTTGGGGCAGTGCTGGAGAATAGAGGGTAAGCTTCTTTGTGCTATATCCATCAAATATTGTCATGTCACCTAACCTACAACCAATGCAAGCATCAACAGTAGCCAACCAAGGCCTTCCTAGTATGACAGGGTATCCCCCCAATGATAAGACCATAAAATTAGTAGGGTACTCCCAGGAATCCAAGGTGACTACCAGGTCTTCAACTACCCCATCAGGTTTGACAGTTGAGCTATCAACAAGCTATAATATTGTAGGTGTAGTCCTTATTTCTAAAATATTAAGTTTTACAACCAGGTCCTTTGTCATGACATTGATAGCTACACCAAGATCTACTAAAGTATACTTAATTTGCAACCCATTAACATTTATCTCCACAACAGGACTTCCTGGATCTAAATATTTTGGGTTGCTAAGCTTCCCTAGCATTAAGTCAGAGAGTTGGCCTATTACATGGACAGTTTGAGGGTCTTTTTTTTCTCCCCAGTTTCTTCAAACATGCCTCCTTGATGGCCTTGCCATAGATAGGTACTTCTTTGATTGCTTAGAACAAGGGAATTTTCACACATATATGCTTTAGCTGGTCAAGGATGTTAAAGGTAGGTTCCTCTTGTTTTTTCATATTTTCACCTTCCAATCTTTGTGGGAAAGGAGGGGGCACTTTATCAAATGGCTTAGGGAATGATGGAATCTAAACTGGCTAATTAAGTTGGGCTTGGTCGTTGATATCTTCTTCTTGGTCAGTCTCCTCATATGGTAATTCTGAGATTATGGGAGGAGATGGTGTGGGCAGCATGGTTCCTGAACATAAATTAATATTATTCAGGTTAAGAGCATAGGTAGGCTGATGATTAGGATCAGCAAAATAGACTTGTTGCTGCTGTGGTTGCTAGTTATTTGGATTAGGTGCTGCCTAAGCAGGTAGTTGGGTTGATTTTGGATTTTGACCTTGATTAGCTGCAGGAGGTGGCATAATAGATTTCTACTACGGTTGCTGTAGGAAACTAGTGGGTGGATTTGACCATTGTTGGCCTCCTCTCCATTGGTTAGGTTGATGACAATTCCCTTGTGGAGGCTGCCACTAATTTTGCTGTGGTGGTTGCCAATTCCCTTGTGGGGATTGCCAATGATTTTGTTGGGCATTTGGCCAAGGTTTATTCCACTGAGGTTGGGAGTATGACCCATAGTTTGGAGGGTACTGATTTTTCCATTGACTATTATATGAATCAAAATTTTGCAAAGGGTCCTGAGGCATACCTTGTCTTGGGGCCCATGGCCTCCTTTGTGCAACAAAAAAGACTTGGTCATCATCACCTTCTATTATCTTAAAATCAGTAGGCAACTATTTAGCCTCCATGTTGGCCACCATCTTGCATCTATAGTCACGTTTCTTCTGTCTACAATGTGGACAGAACTCAGCTAGGATTGCTTCAGCTTCCTCATGTTTCTTCTGAGCTTGCATAGTGTCCAACTATGTAGCCATGTTATTTATGATATCCTGTTTGAAATCTACCAAAAAATTTGTGATCTCCATCCAGGAAACTCCACTAGAAGAAGACTTGCCCACTGTAGCTTGATGACCTCTACCTTTCTTCACATTTGTTTAGGAGTAATTAAGACATATTTTCTTGATATCATCCCAAGGCAATTGGGTTATATCACCTCCTCCCATTAGGTCCAGGGCATCTATATAGGCATCACTGATTCCCCTAAAAAAAAGTACTTTCTAAGAGTCTTCATTGAGAGTATGGTTTGAATTCTTTTTCAGGGAAAACAAGAATCTTGAGATGTAGTTTTCCAAGCTTCCATCCTCCTTTTGTTGAATTCTGAATATATCATTTCTCTTACTACCACTCTTACAATATTCCTTATATTTCTCAAGAAATTTTGTTTGCATGGCTATCCAACTATCAACAACACCTCTTCCCAAACTCATGAACCATCTAAGAGCTCATTCCTTCAGGGTGGAAGGAAACAACTTCAACTTGTGTGCATTTGAAGTGTAATCATAGCTGCGACAAAGGATATCAAACTCAAATAGGAAAGTTTCAGGGTCCTCTGTAACTAGGCCATAGAACTTGGGAAGTAATGAAGGAATATTTTTAAGGTTATCAGTATCTCGCTGGGGAACAATGGGAAACTCAAAAGCAGGAGGTGGATTAGGTGGATTATTTGCCATATTTGCTTGCTGGAATATCAGAGCAAATGGATTTTCCTCAGGTTCTTCGTTAGCTGGGTCAAATGGCAGTTCAACAAACAGGTTTTCAGGGACAAACCTTCCCAGCACGTCTCTTCTTCTATACATGCAATAGAATGAATAGTGATTTGAAGGATTTTGAAAATTCTTGATTAACAAACTAAACTAATGCTAAAAATGACTTCTGACAAGTTCTTAGCTTGACACCATCCCCGGCAAGGGTGCCAAAAATTGTCACGCCCACAAAAAGATATGAAAATCATAGTAAAACCTATCCTAGGAATTGGACATTCCAGCAGGTGACTAATATCTCCTCATGGACGTTCATTTACTTGTCAAACCAGGGAACGTATACTTTGAATGGAGTAGCACAATATATGCACTAAGAACTAGTTTCAATCACAACTTAATAGAAATAAATACTTGGAAAGAATTCTACCTATGCTACAGGAAGGTAATGCAAAATTCTCTAACTCAACCATAATTTAACCAAATCAGAAATCATAATAGCTACGACTGAGAAACAAACTATGAACTGGCCTTATGCTGTGGGAACAGGCACAGGGATGGATTCCCGATGCAACAGGAACAATATAAGACTGAGTTTGCATAGAAACTTCAAAGATGAAATCTAACTGATGATCAACAAAAAAAAAAAATAGCTAACTAACTAACTACAGATACTTACTAAGTGGGCCCCCTTAGCAAGCATCTACTAATTACGCAAGTGCTGAACTCAGAACTTCATCAAAATTTATTCATAAACTCATAATGGTAGACATCGCTATGTTGATATGAAAACTAACAACAAACTCTGTCTCTTGTCATACAGATTCTGCTTTTATTATTATCATACTGACTCTTACATGATATCTTCTATCTTCCTACCACTATGCTTCTATCTTCCTTCTATGCTTGCTCACTCGCACAGGAGGAGCACTTATTTAAAATGAGGAAAACAACTAACTAACTAACCCTAACAAAGAAAGACGTGGATATGAAATGTATCCTGAAATCGAGGAACAGACTTCATAAATGAGTTTATCTATTCAACCCAATCCAGAGAGAATCTAGCGCTCCACTCTTTCCAAATTGACTGACATTTAAAATCCTTCCCAATAGTTTCGGTCAAAGATTCTTCGCTAGAGATTCCTTGAAGTCGTGTAGGAAATGGACTTTACTGCAAGGTCGAGATCGGCTGCACTTGACTCGATCATACTTTCTTCAACAACTTGTGAAACACAAGGTAACAGATGCGAAAGAAAAGGCACATGGCACATACACAATATCCATTCATTAATCACATATTTAAATCTATTTCATCATTCAAAAACTATATGCGATATACCAGTCATTTAGGGAGTCAAACGAGGTAATAAATATAGATAAGTCAACATGATAGGTTGCAGGAACATGAAAGTGTATTGCTATAGGATATCCCAATAAAAGGTTTCAAAAGAGTTTAAACAACCATGAATAACAAAAGTAAAGGTATTAAAAGTTCATCATGATATCCAAACTATGAGCACATTTTGGGCTCATCAACGGCCATGTCCACGCCCTCTACCTCTTCCACATCTAGGAGGCATAATCCTGCACAGACACATCAAGGTATTAGGAAAGGTACACAACTTAGAACCTACACAACTAAAAGCTTAATGGGTTCATCATAATCCCAGAGTACCCAGTGTTTAAACCCGGACTCTTATACCATGTGTAATGCCCCGCCACGCAACCCTAGAGAAAGTTGCAATTAACTACTCAAACATACTAATATTTTTTTTGTTTAAGTACAATTAACATGCAAGTTCACTACCCATTGCCAACAACCTCTAAGGTTACGAGACTGGAATTACTTTAAAACCAAAACAAGAAACATGAATTGCAAACATAACATTTAATTACTTAATAAATTAAGTACACATAAATTCCATACATGATAAATTACATCAAAGCATAAGAGATAATGCATGTTTTCAAACAATATAATTTACAATAATATTACAACTCTCATTCCCTGAATGAGGTAAATCCAATAAGCATGTTTAAATATTACATATTACACCTCAATAACAAATGAGGGGTAATAAATTACAATAACAACTAAAATGAATAAAGCATGAAGTGAAACTGGATCCCACAAGCTCTCCAACTATAAATCTCATTCACATGAACAAGAAGAAGACCCAATGGAGTAAGGTGCACGTTCCACCCAACCATGTGATACCCGAAGGCTCACCCCCTGTGCTAGGAGATAGTAACAAGGATTTCTAGAAAAGACCATCTACCTCTAGACACAAGTTAAAATGTAACTAAACTAAATTAGATGAAAGTACAACATCACTTAACAAAATGGTTACAATACTTCTAGAGTTAAATAATCAATTCCATCACTGATACAAACATACTACTGACTTAGGAGAAGTGTCATCACAATGTTACATGGGATATCCTCGTAAGTCTTCCTAGGTCCTGACCCCCATCTCGAGATATTCTGGAAACCTCTAACGACTCCCGGCCCCTCATGCAAGCCACTCCTCTAAGACAACACATGGAATAACTCCACAACCCAAGGGTACCCAAGTGCGACCTAAGGATACTAACTCCCTATCCACGACATAAGGTCCACACATCCCGTTCATGATAACCGGGTATAGCATTGGATCCAATAAGACGCACTACCCAAGGAAATTCAAAGGTTGACTAACACATTATGACAACCCACGAAATTTTAAAAAAAAACAAATCTAGAAGACTTACATAACATATAACTCTATTTTCCCAACATCGTGAAAGAGCGAGATTTCATAACAAAAAGACAAATAGACAAATTATTATCCTACTTTAGGATTTCCTGAATCTAAGCAAGGTGATAACATATTGCATTCAATCAAATAGAATAATTAAAATTATTAGAAGGAATAAGCTTAAACTAACTATTTTATCTTAACTTCCCAATTACAATTAATGTTTAAAAACAATTTTCCAATTACATCATTTTCCTTTGAAATTAATATTTGCATCAATAATAAAATCATTATCAAAAACCATAACTAATCTATAATTTAAACATGTATATATAGCTATATATTTACTGAATATATAATTATATATAGATTTATATTTTAAATATATATATTTTAAAAAAAACTATTTAAATTTCCAATCACCATTGTTTTCCAACATTTAATTAAAACCAATTATTTAAAAATACATAATATATACATTATATATTTATATATAATATATGCATATTATATATATATATATAATATATATAGATAAAATATATATATAAATATATATATAATATATATTATTATATATATAATATATATATATATTATATATATATATTATATATATATATATACATATATATATTATATTATATATGTAATATAAAATTAAAATAAATAAAAAAATTAAATAAAAATAAAATTAAATAATAAAAATTGATTTTTATTGTTGACCACGCCCCCCCAAAAGGGAGGAGGTCACAGCCACAGGTTGCACCTAGCCTCCCCTGTGGAGGTTGCGCTTCCTGTGGAAGCACTTCCCCCACAGACTGTGGGGAGCGCTACCACAACAACGCCCTCCACTGGGCATGGGTTGTTGTAACCATGGCTGCCCCAACCCCCCACCCCCACCACATACATATTAAAATATATTTTGTTATATAAATTTTTTTTATGATAAAATTTTAAAAAAACATCTCCCCTATTTGCGCAGAAAAATTTCTTTGTAAATTTTTTTTTTATAAAAACATAAAATTTCTCTAGCATAATTTTATCCATAGGTAAATATATATATATAATATATATATGCATATATATAACAATATATATATATATACTTTACAGTCAAATTGTGCAAATTTCCTAATGAAAATTTACAAAAAACTAATTTTCAAACACAATTTCCTAGTTTCAATTTCAATTTTGATATGAAACATTTCAACTCCCAAATAGATGTTTCCAAATTTCACTTTGTTTCTTTCCATTTTTCTATTGTTAAAATTGAAAATTTATGTTGCAAGTTTTGTTTTTCTACAAAAAAAAATCTAAATTTCTTGAAGATTTCAACAGGGTTTTCAAAAAAAAAGATTGCAACAAGTTTTCAAAACTGAAAATGAAAATTTCCAAAACAATAAACAAGGAGAGCTTGAAGAAGAAAAGTTTAGCTTCCCTGCAAGATGATTTTTCCAAAGCTCTTCCAAAATCCTCACCCAAATTCCAATAATGCATAAAACAAACATGAAGACCTCTCTTTCCTTTTAACAGCAATATATTTTTAAAATGAAATATCTTCCCCAAATTTAGTCAACTTTCCCCAAAATATCCCATCCACCATAGTTATTGCTCCTCTATCCAATTTGGAGATATTTTTCTTTTTTGAAAATTTAAAACTAAAACAAATTTCTTTTCAACATGACTTTATTTCTTTTTTTCTCAAAAATTTCTATTCAAAATGAATTTAAATGCTTTTACACATTTTCATTTCCAAAAGCATTTAACTTTAAAAATTTCTTTTCAAAACAAACATTTTTTTTAATTTTCAATTCAAAAGGAATTTAACACTTATAATTTCTAAAATGAATAACTTGATTTAATTCCACACAATTAATTTAAATAATCCATAAAATAAATCTAATCCAAGATTAGATTATTTTATTAATTAAATTAAATTAATTAATAAATTAAGTAACATTTCTAACACTACAACTAGATTTATTTAATAAACAACCTAAATACAAAAAGCCATTTATTTACCTTTTTCAACTTGAAATTAAATAAATCAAGGAGAGATGAACAACAAGAAGCAACTTAACCCAACTAGAATCCGACGACACACTATAACTAGGGTGATGACTTGGCACAGAAAACCTAGCTACTATCTCCCAATCGAATACCGTTGGCCAATAGAGACACTCAAACCTAAGAAATCAAGTGGAGTCGACGTCCTATACCTGTCAACCTGGGAGCAAAGATTATATCGAACATGCATATATATAACATAATAAAACACACTGTCAAGAGGAAATCTCATAATTGTAGGGTGCTCGCAAGCGAGTGGTACAATCATGTCCCCTTCACCAATACATAATTACTAAATGATGATTCTAACATCAATAATATACTCAAAAGCACAAAACATCATTAATTAAATATCTGCTAAGCTAATTCAAAGCATGCCATAATGATAACATTAAAGTAAAATACCATCACATCAAAATATAACATTCGCATCGCTTTATAGTTAGTGATCAAATAGTAACCAAGAACCATAGACAAAGTATTAATAGAACAAAGCATAACAAAGATAAATCACTGCCCAATCAAAATAGTCAAAATGGAGGGGTGCTATAGTAAGATGAAGATGCAAAAAAGGATAGGGAGTAAAACCCATGTGGTAAGATGCTCTTGATTCCAAAAACAATCTGTCACAACCAGAATGAACTGCAGAAGTTACCAATGCATTTAATTTACCCTTGTAGAGTTTATCTTCTTTACCACTTGTAAATCCTGCATTCCCTGACTATGTAGGTTTGAATGATGATGCAAATGGAGAGGCTATAGGAGTCACAGATAAGCGTAGTGGAATATTTTTCTTTTGAAGAAGATGTGAAAGCTCATAAATCTTCTTTGTATAACAATGGTGTTCATCATGCCCTTTCTTCTTGCAATACACACAACTGAACTTCTCCTTCTTAGGCTTATCATATTTTGAAGAGGTGGAGGACTCATGAGTAGGATCCTTAACTTTCTCATTAGTCTTAGAAACCTTATTCTATTTCTTGTTCTTGCCACTTGAAGATTGAACTATCAAGGCATGACCCTTAGGAAGAGCATCCATCATAATCCACTTGGCCTGATCCCTAGTCAATCTATCAAAAAACTCCTCAAATGAAGGCATCTTATGATCTTCTCCCATGGCATCCATAGTAGAATAGAAGGTAGAGGAAAAAGTTCAAAGGGACCTCTCAGTTTTGACAAGATCAATAAAATACACTCCTAATCATTTTTGGCATGACCACATCCTTTCAATTGTGAAAAAATGAACTTGAATCATGCAAGGAAATCCTGAATAGTGGGAAATAATTTTGGGGATAGAGAGGTGAGATCATCTTCAAGTTGCAAGATTTTGAACTAATTGACCTTTCCATGTACAACTTAGCAAGCTTATCCCAAACCTCTCTGGCTATTGTACACTCTACAATATGAAACAAAAAATTATCAAAGACATGGAGACCTATGAGTCCTCTCATCTCACCCATTTTGTTGTGATGGAAAAACTTCTCAAATTCCTTAGTGAACTCGGCTTGTTCGACATCCAACATTTTCCAAAGACCTTGAGATTGCAACAATTGTGTCATCTTAAGCTTCCATGTGAGATAGTTTTGTGGAGTGAGCAATTCAATCATTGGGTTTGACATGATTTACAAGGACACACACAAAGGACCAAAAAATTGTATACACCCCCCAAAATTGATACAAGGAATTTTTCAATTCCCAATCACCAAATTTTCCAAGAAATTATTTTGCAAAAATGCAAAAAAATGGCATAAAATGGAAAAAAATTCAAAAATACCTTGGTAAAAAAATTGCTCAAATTGGTGGGCAAGTTGTACCAAGCACCAAGTGGTAACACAAGCAACTCCACATCGCCAACACACAAGTGCCACCTCTCCAAGCTAAATAGTCAACACATGAAGAACAATTGATCCACACAAGAGAGACACACTCGCGTGAGCTATCCCGCCTAAGCGTTAGCTCACATAGCCTTGAAAGAGTTGGAGTATAAAAGTATTCTTTTTGATTTATTTCTCACCAATATGGGATTAAAATCCTAGATCAAGTTCAAAGCAGCACCCAAACAAACTGCGCAGATCCACCTCCAAAACATGCTACTCGAGCAAAGTTAAAACCCTAAATAGAATATTCGCCCAGTAAGAGAAATCATGGGAAACCTCATAAATAAAAATTCCACCAACCTTAACACCTTCAGCAAAGGTTATTTTGGTTTTTTTTAAAAGGTGAAATTACTTAGGCCTCTCAAACACCATCTGCCTCACCTCAGAATTAAAAAAAATGTCAAAACTAATCTGCCAATTACACCCTCTCTTTTAGCAGAATCATGCCCTCTAATGTAGTTGTTTCAATCGCTCTCCCAACACAGAATCACACCCAACAATAGGGATAGTTTTATGCAAAAAAAGGGCCTTTGATTTTGAATGACTACCAATAATGTGTGAACGCCTCGTCATAAATGTAAATCGCGGCTTCTGCACAAGGTTTATCATGCCCAATTTCAGAAATTCATGCCACAATTTTCAAATTGTCACAAATCTCCAAACAATAGCTCCAAAATGATGCCAAAAAATTTCCTTCCACAATCAAAACTTGACTACTTGTAGGGAAATCTCCCTTCCAAATTAGAATGAAGAAAATACCTCCACTCCCTTATTGCAGTCACCAAAAAAATATTGCAACAGAGAAATCAAGAGAGACAATGTTCACGGCTTCCACGGAGGAAATACATGTGCATCAACGCATGCTTGGTGACAAATCTCAGCATGGAAGGTGGTTGCAGAAGATAAGCTTAAATACCATGTTAGAGAAAACCGCCTAGGAGCAACTGCAAACCAAAAGAAACCTTCACAAATGAGAGAAGCAACAAGAGAATCTATTTCACTAGGAATGAAAACAAATGAATTGAGAGATGTGATGCAATATACATACTGTACAAGCCTTTTAAAGGCATGAAAATGCAACAGGTGCAAAACTACCTAATATAGGAAAGAACCCACCTAGATAATTAAATGCACTAATACACTATTATGCCTAAGTAAAATTATGTAGGTAAATCCTATTTACTCTAAAACCTACAAGTAATTCCACCGTGATGCTCTTGTTTGGAAAATTTGTGTGGAAGGTGGTATAGCCCATCTAATGGAGTTTTTAAAAGGCCATGATCTGAGAAAATTTCAACTTAGTTTGCTAATAGTCGGTGCGACAAAAAGGGTTACTGCATAGGAGGTATTTCTTTTAAGGTTAACGAAGATGTTATCACCAAATCCACAAGGCTTTCTTATTCTAGGTAGAAGCATAAGAAACAAAACAAGGTGTAAGACATGGATAATTTGTAGAGTTTCTTGAAGGAGAATGAATGGCCCACTAAACTTCATGTAGGTTTGGAATGGTGCAAAATTCCTACACTGTGGGATCAGGTTTTCCTTGTTCTAATGAAATATATCACCTTAGAAGGTCATTTTAATGTGTTTTATTTCTATCATTTGCCACTACTAAATCATCTCCACCATAGGCTTCTTATGGGTTTCTCATTTTTTCTACTTTCATCCCTTGAAATCTCTATCAAGGAAACCATGGAACTCACAACTAAGAATCATGATAAACTCCCCCCTTTACCCCTCCACCAAGGGCTTATTCTTCACCTTTATCATTTTCACCTAGTCCTTTACTCTCCAAAAACCATATCCACTATCAAAGTTGAGGAACCCAGGGCTTCTAATCCTTCCCCTTCAAAACCATCCCTAGTTGTTTTTGTGGGCTCTAAGAGGAAGCTCCCTCCCATTTCCAACAAACCATCTAAAGATACTAAACCCCAAGCCTCCTTCTAAAAAGAAAAAGGGTAGTTCTTGGCTAGCTCACTCCAAGTTCACCGTTGGGCTCTATGAACTAAAGAACACCCTTACTAAGAAAGGGGGAAAAATACCTACAAAATCCAAATTTAAACAAAAGGGGGAAAGGGGTATAACCTTATATGTTGAGGAACCTCTCATAGAAAATGATGAGGATGACACTAGTCTGAATATTCTGAGGAGGAAACCATGGTGGCCACAAGCATTGACACGAGGGTAGAACATGCTAGTGTTTGGAGTTCCAATATGTTGGCTAAACATAACCTAGAGGTCTTGGTGGATGAAATATCTAGCATCTCAGAGCAAGGCAAAGGTCAGGATGACAAAAAGCATGACATGATCAAGGAAACAAAGGAGTACACAGAATAACCTAGTCACTTCCCAAAGCTGAACTAGATGATTGGGGAGGAGTCCACACCAGACTCTTCCAATCATTGGGCTCAAGTTGAAGAATCTAATAGGTTAGATGCTACAAATAATATGACTCCAAGATCCTGCTTGCTCACATTTTCACCCTTGAAAAAAAGCTTAACAGACTGACTTGGTTCATAATAAAGGTCATTCATCACTCGGTTGTCACTCTATTAGCAGTGCTAAAGGATGAAGTTAACAAGAAGGTTGTTGATTCTAACCTTAGCAATAGTTTGGTTGTTGAAGATGTGTTTAAATTACTCATGGATGAATGGGAGGGTATTGCTAGGTGACGGGGGTATCTATTTATTTTTTGTTGGGTCATTATTTTGTTGTTGCTATGTTGTCTCTGTGTCCGGTCTATATGTTGTAATTGGATATTTTTGGTTGTTTTGATTTGATGAACTCTATCCCTTTGGGCTCTTTTTGTTAAGGGTATTGTACTTGTAAATATAGCTTATATTATAAAAAACAACATAAAACTAATGCAATAAAATATTGACACATGACACAAAATTACTTCAACAAATTCTAATGCCCTGTTTTAGGTGGAACATAGATATTAAATAAAATATATTATGCATGTTGTAAATTCAAGTGCAAGAAATTTTTGAATAGTAAATAATAAAATCAAGAACTTGCATAAATTGAGATACCTTATTTCCCAATATATACTCAAATTGATACACATCCTCAATCTTGAGTATTGAGTTGACCCTCTACAATTAGTTGAATATTGATTTGGTCATAAGCATAATTTTTGGGATCTTTCTTTGACATAATAAAAAAAATCAAAGCTTTAAGAGCCATTAGATTGCCTATCTCATAAGATAATATGATGTTCATCTATAACTTGGTGATTTAATGAGACGTCACCTTATGCATACAGTCACTCCTATACCACATGTATTATAGCTAGGTCCATCACTTCTAAATCATCAATCTAGATCAATCTCAAACCTTGACACTGATATGTTTAGCATTCTTCTATCAAAGCTCTAAAAATCCTTAGATTATATTTAATATTCAAAATGTTTAGGAGCTCATGAACATAAAACTGAAGGCATGTACCAAGAGTTTCAACAACTTTCTATGTCATAGGGTGATGGCATCATCTTCCACTAAAAACACACATTATATATTTATTAATACATTTCCTTTGGAAAATTAAAATATTTATTGATGTATTGCTTGCATGCACAAAAGACAACACTAGAAGTAGCCTAACATTGCTAACTATGCACTTAGTCCACCAATTCCGTGGACCTATATTATAATTTATGGAAGTTATTAGCTCAAATAGATCCAAGAGTCGCTTAATCTCATCTCCATCTAATGGTTGTTGGAAATTCTTGAGACAAATGAACTCTAAGACAAACCAAGCCTTAATGATCCTCTTCTTCAAGAATATATGTACATTTACTTTTCCTTGTGTTGCATACAACAATATGTATATATTACATCTAGTATATAAGTAATTATAATAGTCCACGCTTCTTTTCCTTAACACAAAATATGATGAACACCATTCCACTTGCCAACACATTCATTTTAATGGTGATCTCCACACAACATTAAAATTTATTATTTGATAATATAGAGCTTACGGGCCCATACAAATAAATCTGAACATAGGAGAAAGGCTAAGAATTCTTGAAGAATGGCCCTAAATATCAATACATGAGCAATTGTTTTAGTGGGTGTTAGAAGGTAATCCATAGATTTTGAAGTAGATATTTTTTTACCACATACATAGGTGTAATAAATAATTCAATAGTGCAACTATATGAAAATGTATAGACTCATGAATAAGGATAAAGAATACATCTATAATACTATGTATAATAGATAGATATGTGATAAAGACCAGAAGATCCAATTTCACACATAATTATACTATTTATTTATATATCAATATATAAAAAATCTCCTCCAAATTAAATAGAAAAAGAAAAGTAAATGAAAATGAATAAGAAAAACTCACCATTACAATGATACACACTATTCATGAAGAGGAAACCATATCAGACCACGTCCCAAAGTCAATAGAAGCAAATATTAAAGTTATGCGCATTGCCACTTAGACGAAAAAATTAACAGTTTAAAAATAAAAACATACACACGGTGTTCAACTGAAAGTGCCACTAAATTGACGGATTTTGACTTTAAATAGTAATTATCTAATTAACTGCTTTATGGGGCCGTCAACACTTATTCCATGCTCTCAGGAATGAATCTACTTGAGGACGAACAACACTCTATTCTGGGTATCCACGGCATGGTGGGTGCAGGAAAATCCCTGTTGATGAAGCGTGTGCCGAACAGCGACGACGTTTAGAAATCACTTGAGAACGATGTTTTAATAAGACATGGACAGGAGGAGGCAAAGCTGCCCAACGAAAGCGAAAGAAAAGGTCAATGTAATCGCTACGATCAAACGAGAAACTGTACATTTAATGTCTCCCAAACGCGTTTGAGGTTTGAACAATGAAAAACGCGGATTTGAAGCGAAGATTTTATATTTGGATTAGTAAAATCTTCTTACTTGTTCAGGGTCTCACAGGCCCCTATGCGACTGAAATTTTGAATGGGTCCTCCTTAAAATCTTCTGACTTACAATAGTCAACTACTTCGATCGTCTATCCTTAGCGTCTCTATAAATACGGCCTCCTTTGCATGGCCTAAATACCATCTTCATCTGCTCTCTCCCAACCTATCATATATTTCACCGCTTCCCATCAACTGTTCTTTTGTTTCCGCTCAGTTGTTCATTTGTAACCTGAACAGCTTTCATTTTGAAAGAACGCTCTTCAGCAGTGAATATGGCGGGATCAATGCTTTTGAGAGTCATGGTAGTGCTTCTTGTCGTAACCGTTCTGTGTACCCTGCAAGTTTCTGCTCGATATAACCTTAAGACTAATGTAAATGCTGCTGCAGATAGTGACTACAACAAAGAAAGTTCTAATCTGTTTCAAGTTGTGGACATCTTACGATCCTGTATCAATTGCGCAAGCCATATTCCAGATCCTAAGTGCTGCAAACAATAAAACAGGGCTGCATATGGGAGTCTACCTTTCAGACTCGTGTGTACAGTATCAATGATCACAGGTCCAATGACCTTATTCATTTTCTTCTGCTAACGAAACTGAGCGTTGATTTTATTAAATCTTCATATTGTGTGATGTGCAATGATAAGAATGGAGTTAAAGCTTTAGAATACAATTTAATAGAAGGAAAATTAAAATGGAAAAGAATACATTTCCTTAAGTGGTTGAAGGTGAATGTTTCTATTTTAAAAGATTTTAAATATTTACAACCTTTGCATATGAATGAGGTTATTAGTCGAATAAAAAGCTTTCTTGTTTAAAACCAATTGGCTGGACAGATAATTAATTTTCCTTTAACCCTTCAGAAAATTTGAAATAATGAAAATGTTTAAGTGAAGCGAGAAAAGACAAAACATTAAACTCAAAATGTGTTTAAGAACCATCTCTCGACAAGAAAAGACTATATGTTAATCTCAAAATATGTTTAAGAATCATTTCTTCACAAGCTTAAGGAATGTATTGTTCAAAACATTAAATCTGTGACACCTTACATGAGAGTGGAAGGTCAAAGGTGCCATAAAGACAATGTAAGAATAATTTTCAAGCGTGTTTGAAGTAGTAGGACATACCAAAAAGTGCCTCTTCACGGTTTATTTCTTCTTATATAGAGAATATACAATGGGATATGGGATATGACTGAAAGATGTTTATACAATTATGAATAGGGAGTCTAGAATAGAAGAATTCGTAAGAGAGAGTCTAGAATTGACAATCATCAGGAAAAATTAAAACTCTATTTTAGTTTAAAGAAGGAACATTGGACCACTAAATATTGAGTCAACAATCATAATAAAGAGAGAGAACATTAATTAAAAGTTGCAGAACTTGTTGATGATCAAGATTGTTATACACAGTCATAGAGAATAGGCTCAAATCTCAGGATCAAGGAAATGTTACCTAGAGTGAATGAGCTAGAACTCTTGATTAGAAAATAGAAAGGTATATACCGAATAATACAAAATGATATCCCATGTAAATGTTTGGCTCTATTAGACTAGTGAGGGTAATCCTAGAGGTCATTATTATATCAATTAAAGAGAAATAGAAAACCACATATGAAATCCTTCAACAACCATACACAATGTATAATTAAAGTCCAATTGAAAGTCACAAAGTTCATAACATGGTAATTCTATAAGATAAAATAATAATACCTCAATTAATTAGATCGAAGAGAGTTTGTACATGCAATGAAAGATGTGAAATATATTTATATATTCTTTGGTGTGTCCCCTTATGCTTTCGAAGACGTGTAACATAAAATTCACATGAATACACTTCTATTAAAATTAATCATTATCAAGTTTATGTAACAACTACCAATAGTTATAATATAGAGTTACTCATATGCTAAAAAATATAATCCCATATTGGCAAAGGATAATGATTTAAGATATAATTCAAATAAAAAGATTGATTATTCAATTAGTTGAGACCAATGCCTACCTCACTAGGCAACAATGTTAAAAAATAAGAAGAAGAGATATCTTATGAATATGATTACAGGATCTAGACATACATATATGAAAAATTAAAGAGACAAGGGGCAATTTATGACCAAACCTTCTTCAATAATTTATATCATTTCAAAATTATATAATGCGCATTAAGGAGAGGAGAACTATTAAAAAAAAAATCCATGTTTTTTAGTTTCATTTCATGAATTTATCTCCAATACAATCAAATTAGAGAATGTGATTTAAGAAACTATGTATCACACTCACAAAATCCCCTAATATGTCTCAATTAAGCATGGATACATCCAACCATGAAGAGAACCTTGCTTGAATACACTATCATATATTCATATAAAACATGCATCTCACACATTTACAAGCATGTAAATGCATAAATTAATCCTCCACAAGAAGCTACAAATATCCAATACAAATTGGATCAATGACCAACATTAATTACATAAAACAAGGTATACATATATAGAGGCAAGATTTTACTCTAGAAGTCACAAGATCACCACACATAATAATCGTAAGGCTTTGTAGTGTATGTAAGGTATATTTCTAACATTTAATTTCTTTGTAGCAACATGAAAAATATGTTCAAACCTTCATAATTAAGTAAAATGCATTAAGAATTCCCTCTATAGTAAAAAAGAGAGAAAATTTATGTTGATGCACTCAATCAATCAATGCAGTTTGCAAGGAATGATAGATTGGAAGCAAACAAGAAAGAGGTTCAATATCAAAGAATATTCTACTGCAAGACCTTTGGAGTTGGTGCATACAAACCTATGTGGAGCTACAAGAATAAGAATCTTTCAAGGTGACAAGTATTTCATGTTGTTAATTGGTGATTACTCTAGAATGACTTGGGAAACTTTTCTTAGAGAAAAATCTAAATCTCTAGAAAAGTTTAACGCATTTAAAGCTATAGTTGAGAATGAAATGTATTTGAAAATCAAGTGTTTAAGGTTTGACAGAGGTGGAGAGTTCACCCCCAATGAGTTTAACAATTTTTATGATCATAGGATAAAGAGCCATTTGTCAACTCCTAAGACTCCTCAGTAGAATGGAGTGGTCGAGAGAAAGAAGATGATAGTTCAGGAAGTAGCAAGGAAAATGTTGAAGGAAGAAAATATACTAGATGTCTATTGGAGAGAAGTTATTTACAGTGAAACATACATAATTAATAGAGTACAAGCAAAATTAAGCAGTTCAAAGACTCCCTATGAACTATGGTATGGAAGAACTCTTACTAGATCAGATATTTTAGAGTGTTTGTGTACCATAGAAAAAAGGAAACTTGCTGGATTTGGGGAATATTTGATGATAGACTAGACTTAATGAGGCCTTTATTTGGTGTTGTGAGGTGTTTTTCACATCCACACTAGGTCTTGGACCCTTTCAAATGCATTTAACGATGTCTTGAAAAGGTATTGTAAAGTGTTGTAAGAGACTTTCATGCTTTACTAGACTTAATGAACCCATTTTCTGTTAATTAACATTATAAAATGTATTTCGTTGCATCTTCACATCAATCTAGAAGGCTTGTAAGCTAATCTTAACTTTAATCTAGTGTTGTAATGTATTTTACACATTCACATTGGATGTTGTGCCTTCTGAGGCTATGTGGACCTCATTTTTGTGTTGTAAAGTGTATTTAATCACACTTTCACTTTGAATTCTATGTCCCAAGTCATAGTTGACCTTTACATCATCACTAATAGGCCCCTATTAACCCATATTATGCTTCCTAAGGTAATATTTGATGAAATATCTAACATAGTCACTATAAAAACCTTATTTCCTTACTTCCTAACACCCTAGCTATCAAATGGGCCCCATTAGGACTAATTCGCCACCTGTGGAAAATGAGTCCCTACCAGGTGAGACCGATTTTCCCAAGGTGGCAAATGAGTCCCATGTGGGCCATTTTTTACCTTTGAGCAAGAAAAAATGAAATTTAAGTTTATTATTTTTACATGTTGGCCCAAGGATCCAATTAACGGGAAAAATAAGAGGGTTTCCTATAAATAAAACCTTCTAATCTCTAATTCATAATCTCATAACTCATTCACACATCTATTATCATTCATTCATCTTCTATCTTCTCTATCAAGTCAAGTAAGTTAGGGTTTCATCATTGCAAGTCATCAAGATAGCTTCCTAGGACATTCAAGGGCAGATTCTTCATGTCTTGTTGCAAAAATTCAAGATAAAACATCATGGAAAGGTAATTATTCCATTATTGCATGCTTCATTATATTCTTTCATTATTTTGGTTTAACTACCTAAAAGGGGTTTGGCCAAGGCAAAACCCCATGCCCTAACATCCAACATCTCTCTTTCTTATCTTGTGTGTTTGTAAATTTAGGAATCTTGAAAGCTTGGAAACATTAAGAATCAATTTTTAAAAGTTTTTAAGTCTTCTCTTCATTTTCTAAGGAAAAATACCCACAAAAAGTCACTTTCAAGTCTGAATTTGATAGTTTCAGGACTAGACAACTGGAGAATAATAAAGTGTAGACCGAAGGCTCCTGTTTCCACCTTTGAATCTTTCAAAATTTAAAAGTGGACTCATTTTCCATGAGTGGCTAATGATTCCCACTTCTAGGAATAATTTTGGTTTTTTGCATTTTTGGATACCCATTTGTCTAAAACGAGCTCCGAAACAATTTGACAAAACTAGGACTGATTCACCAAACATGGCGAATGAGTCCCACCAGGCCTAAAAATTAGGGTCAATAGAATTCTATATGTAATTTCCAGTCTTCATCAATATCTCAAGTGTCCACTTTCAATTTAATCAGTTTCTATTACGATTTACTTTCATTTCTAGGTGTTTTTGCATTACACAATGTGTTTCCCAACAAGTTGCATTTCAATAATTTTTATTTAATAATCAATTTCTTTTACTATTTTATTGAATATATATCATTTCATTTAGGAATAATTTCATAATACATACACTAGTTTGAGTGAATCACCTAGATTTTGGGTGTGAGATATATTTCTTTCCTTTAGGTGAAAGACCCTAATTGTGCAAAAGTGACATAGCACTTACACCTTAAAATCTATGGTTCATTTTGGTGAACTTGCTTCTAGAATAATTTATTTTCTAATTTGGATTCCATTATTATCCTAGGAATAGCTTGCATGGGTATGTGCAGGATCATGATGGGCCAAAAAGTGGCGATATGTAGCTGATATGATGGCCCATGTGGCTGATGACTTTTTTTTACCCAAAATTGATTAAAAAAAAAGGGTTTTTAAAGGAGATTCTCAAATTTCTACCAATATAAATTATTCTTTACTTTGAATTTAATAAATAATTATTATTAATTTTCTATTTGAATTGCGACTAAAGTCCTGATTGATAGGCTAACTAAAAAAAAAAAAGTTTCGAATGGTATCACACTTTTTGAATCCAAAACATGTGTCACATTCTATTCTTAGCATACTATAGGATTAAAAAAAAATGAATTTTATGAAGTTTTTACCAAGTTAAGGTGGTCAAACATATGAGTTTTTATATTTTTAAAAATTTGTAATAAAAAATTATAATTAATTATTTACTTGGAAAACAATTACAAAAAATATGCATCACATCGAGACATGAGTCCTCTACTTATATCTAAAATCTTATAAAAAAATATAATCATTTTATTGTGGTTATGGTGGTCAAACAGACACCTACTTGTTATTTTTTCCCTAAAATTTAAGTACTACTGCATTGAAATTTGAAATTTTCACCAAATAGACTTTAAAAAACCTAGTAGTTTAGAAACTACATTCAATTTGCTACAGATTCTATTCTTACATATTTTTGAAATAATGTAGATAACTTATTCAAATTTTTATGTCAAGTTTCCTAACTCTAATTTTTTTGAATTTTTTGCCACTTAAGGGCCTATTTTTTCCATGATGATCTTGCACATACCCACATGCATTAGATTTTTCATTGTTTTCAATTCTAGGGTTTCAAAAACTTGTATTAGTAAAAAGCTCATTTAGCTTGCATTTTTGCATATAATTTCCTTAAAATTTTCTTAAATTCTACTTCTACATCTTAGGTTTGCATCATACAACATCAAACACATCAAAAACAATTCAAAATTTCTAAAAATTTTGCAAAAAAACCCTTACTGGGACTCATTCACCATGCTAAGCGAATCAATCCCTATCCAGATTTTTGATTGACTGTTATAGCATCATAAACCTCATTTCTATGCTTCCTAAGCCTCCTAGTATCATATAGTATAAGTCTAGAAAGTTTTAGGAACATTTTTTTATGCATCTAGCTCAAAAACATCAATTTAGGGTAGTCATTTTTGAAATCATTTCAATCTCAAGCATCATTAGATCTAAAAATGTTTACATTTCTAAAACTTTGCATAACATTGATAAAATTCATTTTCACTTTTTCATACACATTATTTCTATTCATAACTTTGCATAATTTTGATAAAAGTACTTTGCATTCTTGCATATACATTGTTTACATTATTAAGGTGTTGCATACATTGGATACAAGTGTTTTGTATCTTTGCATATATATTGTTCATATTGCTCAAACATTGCATAAAATGGTTACATGTTCTTTTCATTCTTATTCAAAAAATTCTCGTACCTTACATATTTAGACATGTTAAGAAACATTTCCTATCCCATCCCTATGAGAGTGTTTTAGTGACAGAGACCACAACTTGGGCCTTTCCTAATGATCATACTTGTTCTTCTCATAATATCTCTCCTCTTGGTGATGAAGATATTTTAGTATAAGAATCAATTAATGATATTTTTGTGAATCCTAGTTGTTTCTCTCCTGTTACCTCAGTGGAAAAAAAATTCAGAACCAACATAACACAACCTTAGATGACCATGACACTATAATTTCTTCTTCTCCTAGTATTTTCCATTGTTGTGAAGATGATACTTTGATGATAGAAAACTTATTCCATGAAGGTCATGAGAATCTTGGTTGTCCCCCTCCACCTAACAAAACCCTTCTTGGGAAAGATAATTCAACCATTGATCATTCTCTTACTTGTGATGAAGTCCTTTTAGAAAAAACAACCTTAGAATGTCAAGAAAATTTGGTTTGTAGATCTTCTCAAAACCCTCTTCCTAGGAAGGATATCATGATGCAAGACAAGAACCACAATAATGATATAGGTTCTCACTTGCTAAGGGATGTTAACATTAGTCAACCTCATCTCATCCTTTACCCCCCTTCACATAAACCTCCAACTCAAAACAAACCTAAACTCATCCTATACCCACCTCAGAATAATGTATTGCAACAACTGAGTTATAATACTATTGCCCATACATATAACACTAAAAATAATATACAATCGTAGTTCAACCAACCACAAAACTCCTACCCTTGCCTAACCCTATCATCCCTAAGCCTATCTTCCTTGAACCTCCTATTGGAAAGGAGTACAATCTTGTCGAACAACTAAAGAATACTCCTACTAAGACATCCTTATGGGACCTCATTCAAGTCTCCCCTCATTATCACAACATGGTTGAAAATTCTTTATAACAAGTTCCTATCCCTTCTAACATACAAAAAATGATCTAGCAGCCATGATTCAAGCCATAAATGCTGACATTTTTTTCCACCAAAGTGAGATCCCTCCTTTGGATGTACAAAACCAAAATGAATCTTTCATGGTCATCACTCAATAAAAACAAAAAGGTATTAAGAGAACTCTTGTAGATACTGGATCCACTCTTAATCTATGTGGAATGAACCTTCTCAATTGACTACATGTCGATAAATCCAACATTCAACCCGATCCTTTATCCATCAGGGGATTTGAAAATGTAAGCAAACAACTACTTGGTGTGATCACTTTACCCATTACAGTTGGAGTGGCCACATTGGAAACATCAATCCATGTTATGCCTAACGATCTTGCATATAACCTTCTCTTAGGATGACCATCAATTCATGCAATGAATGTTGTGCCTTCTACTCTTCATCAAAAAATTAAATACATCTATAAAAAAAAAGTGTACACAGTTGAAGCTAACCCTCATCCAAACAGTTGTTTAAACATTGATAAAAACACAAAGAATCCCTTGAACACACTAACACCAACCACACATGTAGAACCCACACAAAAAAATACAAACCACAACATATTGAACAAGTCACAATGCTATTAGAAGATGATTGGGGTTCCTTAGATTTCTAACATGACTTCATGGGTGAGTACAAAATTATCCACAAAGATTCAAATAAGGGAAAAGAAACAATAATAATGTCAGCAAAAAATTCATATGACCTTTTGAAAGCATCTTCCTCAACCACTTTAGTCAACAAAGCAAATTACACAACAACCTTTGATGAACTTAATCATGAACAACTACTTACTTCAAAAGCGATGCAAAATCTTTATGGAAAAGGTTATGAGCTTATGAAACAACATCCAGTGGAAAACGATGTGGTGCTCAAGAACAAGGTATCCACAACCCTATAGAGCCTAACACATAATAAATGACTATGGTCTTGGTTATTTTCCTTTGATGAAGATAAACAAGCCATCCCTTAACATCAATACTATCACAAAACATCCTTCTAAACCAACTTTAACAATAGTACATCCTGAGCTAATTAACACTACTGGTCTTAATCTTTCTCCGGAACCAAAACACACAAGGAGCTCTTTGCTTAACATTAGTGTCATCTCGCATAGCACTCAATATTTGCATTTGATTTATTTTCCCTCCTATAAGAGTGTAAAAAAAATATGGCAATCTAAAGAGCCTTGTGTAGATATGACAACCTGTATGACAACCTGTACTAAGCAATACCTCTCTTTTCCACAAACAACAGATCAAGCGGGTATCTTTTTGAGACTCCTCCAAGATCACTTGATCTCTCTCCCTCCACGAACTCGAAAGAAATGCTATTACAATACTTCATTTTGTGCCTATCATAGATTTTATGGTCATTCCACTAATGACTGTAAGGATTTGAGTAGTAAAATCCAACATATTAAGGGGTTTGGTATACTTCCCTATGTGGGGGCACCTAATTCCTCTAATTGACGATTATTTTCACTCTAGCTTGCATTTCATCAATCATTTCAGCTCACCCTTGTCCTGCACTAAGTGGGGGCAAGGGGTTCGACATCCTTGTCCTCGTATGTAACTTGTAGTTGCCTCATTTGGCTAGTTGTTAACCTTTCATGAATATATAAGAGCAAGCTTGGGATGTGGATGACATGCCTTAAGTTGGCTTGCATGTAACATACTACCTTATTCATCAGGTAGCTTATCAGAAACATATGAGTTGGCATAAGGCTTTATGAGTAAGCTCTCATGTTCTTTTCTTCTACTTTAAAGAAATTGCTCACAGTACTAGTGTTTGCAACTGCTTTAAATTGGGGGCATACATCACCACTAACATTTCATTGTGTGATTTTCTTTTTCCTTGTGATTTCATCTCTTGGAAACATTAGGTACTATGTTGCCTAGGATGGGATCTTGCACTTGTCCTCTCTTGGAAACAAGATGAGACCATTTGCACTTATCCTCTCTTGGAAACATTTACAATGTCTATGAGTGTCAAGCATACAAAGTTTTGCTTACCTCATAAAGCTCGAAGATCATTTTCATTGTGGCACCTTATTAAAGTTATCAAGAGGTATAACTTTTGTACAGTTGAGTGGGAAGCCCATTCCATGACACGAATTTCCCCATAGCCACCTTGGGGACTTCTCACCCCATGGACAACCAAAATTTTCATGGCCCCAGAGTGAGTATGTCATGGACTTCTCACCCAGCAGATAGCCAAGATTTATATTGCCCCAAAGTGAGTATGCATTTTGGACAAACAGCCTAGATCTGATCCACAACTAGTTTGACAAATGGTTGAAGATTGATCCACCTTTTTATTTTCACTCTTCTAGTTCTTTCCATTGCATGATTGCATATCATGTTTCACTACATGTCTTTCACCTTGTATATGTCCTCTTGCACTTATGTTGCTTTGACTTAGAATCTTGGATCTTGGGGGCTTACGCAACCTCCTTTGATCTTTGTTATCCTTTGTCATTTGCATTGGTATGATCAAACATCTCTTGAATGTGTACTTTAGTGTGAGTTTGAATCAATTTCATCCTCTCACTAAAGTGGGGGCTAAATGTATAATAGAAAAAAGGAAACTTGCTTGATTCTGGGAATAATTGATGATAGACGGGACTTAATGAGGCCTTTATTTAGTGTTGTGAGGTTTTTCTCACATCCACACTAGGTCTTGGACCCTTTCAAATGCATTTAATGATGTCTTACAAAGGTGTTGTAAAGTTTTGTAAGAGACTTTCACTCTTTTCTAGAATTAATGAACCCATTTCCCCTTCTTTCCACTTTATAAAATGTATTTAATTCCATCTTCACATCAATCTAGAAGGCTTGTAAAATAAACTTTAATCTAGTGTTGTAATGTGTTTTACACATTCACATTGGATGTTGTGCCTTCCTAGGCTATGTGGAACTCATTTTAGTGTTGTAAATTGTATTTAATCACACTTTCACATTTAATTATGTGTCCCAAGCGATAATTGTCCTTTGTATAATCACTAATAGGCCCCTATTAACCCATATTATGCATCCCGAGGTAATATTTGATAAAATATTTGACCTAGTCACCATAAAAACCTTATTTCCTTACTTCCTAGCATCCTAGTTGTAAAATGGGCCCCACTAGGACTAATTCACCACCTATGGTGAATGAGTCCCTGTTAGGTGGGACTAATTCAACCAAGGTGGAAAATGAGTCCCATTTGGGCCATTTTTTACCTTTGAGTGGGAAAAACAAAAAATTAAGTTTATTATTTTTACATGTCATCCTTGGGGATCCAATTAACAGGAAAATTAGGAGGATTTCCTATAAATACAACCTTATAAGCCCTAATTCATAATCTCATAACTCATTCACGCATCTCTCATCATTCATTCATCATCTATCTTCTCTATCAAGTCAAGCAAGTTAGGGTTTCATCATTGCAAGTCATCAAGATAGCTTCCTAAGACATTCAAGGGTGGATTCTTCATGTCTTGTTGTATAAATTCAAGATCAAACATCATGGAAAGATAATAACTCCATTATTTCATGCTTCATTACATTCTTTCATCATTTTGGTTTAATTACCTAAAAGGGGTTTGACCAAGGCAAACCCACATGCCCTAACATCCAACATCTCTCTTTCTTGTCTTTTGTGTTTGAAAATTTAGGCATCTTGGAAGACTGGAAATCATTAAGAATCAAGTTGAAATTTTTTTTAAGTCTTCTCTTCATTTTGTAAGGAAAAATACCCACAAAAAGTCACTTTCAGGTCCGAATTGGACAATTTTAGGACTAGACACCTAGAGAAGCAAAAAGTGCAAACCAAAGGCTCCTGTTTCCACCTTTGAATCTTTAGAAATTAAAAAGTGGACTCAATTTCCATGGGTGGTGAATGAGTCCCACTTTCAGGCCTAATTTTTTTTTTCTACATTTTTGGATACCCATTTATCTGAAACAGGCTCCAAAACAATTTCATAGAACTGGGACTGATTTCACCCAAAATGGTGAGTGAGTCCCACCAGGCCTAAAAATTAGGATCAATAGCATTCCAAATGTAATTTCTAGTCTTCATCAAGATATCAGGTGCTCACTTTTAGTTTCATTAGTTTATGTTACGGTTTACTTTCATTTCTAGGCATTTTTGCATTACACAATGTGTTTTCCAACAAGTTGCATTTCAATAGTTTTTATTTAGTAATCAATAGCTTTTACTAGTTTTTTTAATCTATATCATTACATTTAGGAATAATTTCATCATACATACACTACTTTGAGCGAACCACCTAGATTTTGGGTGTGAGATCTATCTCTTTCCTTTAGGTGAAAGACCCTAATTGAGAAAAAGAGACATAGCACTTACACCTTAAAATATTTGGTTTAGTTTGGAAGAAAATGTTATATCAGAAGAGATGAAGAAAAATTGGGAAACTTTGATGCAAGGTTAGATGAAGGAATCTTGGATATTCTATAAGAGGCAAAAGAAGATAGTTGAAAGTGCAAGTGCCAAAGTAGATGAAGAACCACATAAAAGCTCAATACTAAGAGAAGGATATGAATTTGATGAGAATTTTAGAGAGAATATGATTAAGGAGAAGAAAAGAAAAATGAGATGCAGGTTGAAGAGGACAAAGCTCCAAAAAGGATTCCTAATACTCTTAAGAATGTGTAGAAGAATCATTTTGAAGATCAAATTTTTGGTGATAAAAGCAAAGGCATGTTGACAAGAAGAAAAGTTGTTATGGTAGAAGAATAGGTAAATTTGTGTCTAATTTCCAAAGTAGAACCTAAGATGGTGATTGAGGAATGTAAGGATGAGATTTGGTATAAAGCTATGGAAGAAGAACTAGTGCAGATTGAGAAGAATCAAACTTGGGAATTATTCCCAAGACTAGCAAACAAGAATGTAATAGGAACTAAATGGGTATTCCAAAACAAGTTGAATGAGAATGGAGAAGTTGTCAAAAATAAGGGTAGACTTGTGTTTAAGGACTACTCACAGGTGAAAGGAATAAATTTTGAGGAGACATTTGCTCTATTGGTAAGAATGGAGGCCATTAGGATGTTTTTGGCCTTTGCAGCACATAAGAACTTTAGGGTTTATCAAATGGATGTGATGTTTGCATTCTTGAATGGTGAGCTGGAAGAAGAGGTATACATTGAAAAACCAAAAGGATTTTAGTTATTAGATGATCCTAATATGGTTTGTAGATTGAAGAAGGAATTGTATTTGCTCAAGAAATATTCTAGAGCTTGGTATGAAAGATTGGATAGGTACTTGTAGTAGGGATTCAATAAAGGTATTGCAAATAACAATATTTACTTTAGAGTTGAGAAGGATCAAATATTGATTGTGGTTGTGTATGGGTATGTGCAGGATCATCATGGAAAAAATAGGCCCTAAGTGGCAAAAAAAATAGAAAAATAAGAGTTAGGCAACTTGACATAAAAATTTGAATAAGTTATCTATATTATTTCAAAAATATGTAAGAATAGAATCTGTAGAAAATTGAATGTATTTTATAAACTACTAGGTTT
>VDFB02075321.1:338878378-338945325 GCA_007258455.2 Sequoia sempervirens | reverse complement strand
GGTCTCAATAGGATGCATCCTTTCTAACATACCTCATCAACCCATCCATCATTTTTGATCTTATGGCAAAGGACATTTGAACTTGATTGCGATCTTGTGATGCTTTTGGCTTTTGTTTATCATTTAAGCTCCCTATCATCATTTGTCAAGACCGCCATAATCCATCATATTATGGTGTGTTTTGATTTGTCAACATAGGGGCATATCTTGATCTTTTTATGTCTATTTTTGTCTTCTTGGTTGTCCCACGTACTACCCACCAAGATCCCCGAGGTCTTGTGTTATGTTGGGGCATCCTTTTCTGCTTGTGGTTATCTCAATACCTGGCCCGACCAAGGTCATCACGACTTTGGGGTGTTGGGATAGTCTTCTTGTCTGTTGTGTTTGTTTCATGCATTAGCCACTATTATGCCTTGGTTCCACATACCCTGGCACTTGGTGTCTTATGTTATAGCAAAACTCGGTGCTCCGAAGATGGAAACTTACATTAGGATTGCATTTCATTTCTATCATCTTGCATGTATCCCCCATCCCTTCATCCTTTTTCACAATCCCCCCATCCCTCCATCATTTTTCCTATCTCTTCAACCTTTCTCTTGCCCCTTGTATTCCTCTATCCTGTCCTCTGGCTCCCCCTGTTGCAGCGGGGCGGAACCGCCCCCAGTCAGGGCAGCACCGCCCTGCCGCAGCGGGGCGGAACCACCCCTGGTCGGGGCAGAACTGCCCCACCGCAGCGGGGCAGAACCACCCCCGGTCGGGGCAGAACCGCCCAGCCGTAGCGGGGCAGAACCGCCCCGCCGCAGCGGGGTGGGACCGCCCCACCGTAGCTGGGCGGCACCGCCCCGGCCGGGGCGACTATGCCCTAGAGCGGGGCGGCTACGCCCCTCCCCCGCCAACCTTTGACCCCCCAAAATTCACATTTTTATTGTATTTTTCAAAAAACTAATTCCGACCCAGTTTTTTAATTTTTCTACTTAACGAAACCCATGTGTTGAAATTTTCAAAATTGATTTTTGATTTTTACATCGACACTTCCGGAGGCCATAACTTTTGACTCGGGTGTCCATTTGAGCTAAAATTTGACGGGTGGTTGCATTATGAGATAACAAGTGGATTCCCAATTGGATTCTTTGAAAGCTGTTGGAACTTGTTTTGGCACATTTTCGGGGCCTCAAACTTTCAGCTTGACCCTCAAAATCCCAATTTAGTGTTTTTTTATAGCATTTTGAAAAATTGTTCACTCATAACTTGAAATGCATATCTCAAATTTGGGATGTTAGTTGGCAATTCATCCTATCTCAATATTGGGTATTTTTTGGAAAAAATTTGGACTCCCAAAAGTCTATCCATGAGGTTTCCTAAAATGGCAAAATTTGACAATTTTTGAAAATTGCCAAATTGGAAAAAATCTGATTGTCAACAACACTTTACGCCCTTTAAACCCCAGAACTCGGTGTAGAATCAATCCAATCATATCCTTCAATCATTGTAATCTTCAATCCAATCCTCATCTAAGCTTTAATCTTATCCCAATCTGAGCTTAACCAAACCCCTAATCTGAGCTTTAGTCCATTTGCACTCCAAATCTTTGGATATCAAACCAAATCTTAAGATCATTCTCTCCATCTCACATATCAATGTTCTCTTCATCCGTTCCATCTCGCAAAAATCACCTAATCAAATCCTTGGTCTTGTCCCTAGTCTTGTTACCAGCCTTGACCCATCATCATTATCATCATCATCCATTAGTATCATTCCCTATCCCTTTGGTGTTGTTTTGGGATGTATCCTTCCCTCATCAACAACACTTTCATCATCATCATCGGGAGGTATTCTTCCCTATCCTTTAGTGGTGTTTTGGGATGTATCCTTCCCTCATCAATACCACCCAGTGGGATGTATCCTTCCCTATCCTCGTGTTGTTTCGGGATCCTTCATTCCCTCATTGACAACACTCCATCCATCATCAACCCATTTTGGCTTGTACCTTGACTGGGGCAACATCACCTTTTGTCCTAAAATCCATTTGTGCTTCATCCATCTCCTATCGCTTCTCCTTCTCTCTTGTCCATCACTTTGCATCATCTCCCTCATCTCATCTATTTCGAGAGCACACCGTGTTCTCTTCAACCCGCATGTCCTCTCGAGGGGGCATCCTCAATCCCTACTCTTCATCTTCACCCCATCATCTTTCTTCCTAGTCATCCCTTTGATGTGGGGCATCTTTCAATCTAACCATCTCCTTCTGGGTTCTATATTTTAATATTTTTTTGAAATGATGCTGCTTAGTAAGCACCATCTCAAGAGGGCAAAAAATGTAGACATCCAAATTTGGACACTTAATTTATCCAAATTCATCCCCTTTCATCTTATTTTTGTTAATTAAGTAATATTTGCTATTATTTAATTAATATCCTTAATTACTGCCAAATCCCTAAGATTTTATTAATTAAAATGCTTTACTCTCCTTAATCACTTTCATCAAATGAGATTAAATAAATAATACATTTATTTAATTTCTCACATGACATTTTCATCTAATCCTAATCCATTTCCTAATCTTCATTAGTATGTGCACGTGCCTAATCCTTGATTAGGATGTGTCACATCCTCAACTTTTACAAGTTGGCTTAATTTCCTAATTAGCCCTAATTATATCCTCTAATTGCTGATCAAAAGCCTAATCAATGCCCAGTCAACTCTCTCCATCCCCCAAGGAATTTTTAATTCCTTTTTATTCCTCCTAGAATCCCCTTTTCCCATGCATCTTCTAGAACCTTTGACTTGTCACATCAAGTCACATGTGACAAACTCCCACCTTGTGGGAACATTGTCTTATCCACTAGACTCTTACAATCATTGTGAATTTAAAATTCACTTTTATTCACCCAAGATTCTTCCCATATCCCAATGTACTTGGAAGGTACTTGTTCTTCCTCCACCTCATGTACCTTTTGGCCACCTCACTTACACCTCATTTTCTCTTGGCCACTTCACCATCCACATGTCAAGATGTGAGGGCTTGTGGGTTCTCAACCCACCATAGCCCTTCATCTTGACCTTGTTGGATGAATCTTGACCGTTTAATTCTCTAGAGAATTCAAATTCTTCTATAAATCCCCCCTCCTCAAGGGCATTTTCAACACTTAGCCATTTGATAACTACATGCTGCCAATTTGCATTCTCACTCATTCACTATCATCTAGCTATCTATTCTAATCATTTTGCATAAGATGATCTAGCATTTAGCCACTCAAGAAGCCATCTAAGAAGCACACAAAGTCATCCAAATCAAGGGACAACCAAGGAGTCTTCAACAACAAGGAAGGTGAAATCATTTGCATCTTGTTTTATCACTCTTTAGGCTAATCTCGAAGTGTCCTTAGTCTTTTATCACTTGCATTTTTAGGTATTTTGCACATTAGAGTAGGGTAAAACATTAAGGTACACACCTACAAATTAAAAAAAAAATCAAATCTAACCTAAAACAAACAAAATCAATTTCAAACTAACAAATTCAAAACAAATAGTAAAAAATACTTACCTCCTGCATCTCTTTGTCGTTGTGGTGCCATATTTATAGACAAAATCCAACTGTTCTTGATGAAAATTTCACAAGTCCTTCCTCCTAGAACGTGAGCATGAAAATGAGGGTTTTTGGCCATGGGCAGAGATGAGAAACAATGAAAAGAAAATGATACACATTTCACTTTTTTTCTTTTAAAAGCACATAACGCGCGCGCATTATAATGTGCTCGTGTTATAATGCGGGCGTGTTATGTGTTTCCCCATTTTTTTCGCATTTGGGCACAAAAGTGTGACCAACTTCATGCACCCACCTAGGTCTAGAGAAAACTATCCAAAACATACAAATATTAGGCAAGAAATCAGAAGTGTCATATGATCTAAATGTATACCCATTTGACATGAGCTTATACATGCCACCATTTCCTCCAGGATATGTGTCACCCAATTTTACAAAATATAGAGGCAAGACAAACCCCATTGAACATGTTCACGAATTTGCAACCAATTGTATGGACATCATCTATGAACAAACATACTTGATGAGAATTTTCTTTAAAAGTCTTGCGGGTCCTGCCGTTGAATGGTTTTCCACTCAAAAGGATATCCAAACATGGGATGAGCTTAAACAAAAAATCATAAAGAATTACACATACAACATTGACATGGACACCTCTATTACTATCTTATGCAATCTCATGCAAGAGGATGTCGGTGAGACATTCATCCCATTCTTTAAAAAATGGAGAAGTCTAGCTAGTCAGTGTCACATTGACATACGCAAAAGGGAAAAGGTGGACATGTTCGTTCAAACACTTCTGGGTCACCTAAAATATGCATTGCAAGTGCATTGTTGCACAACCTTCACAGACCTAGTTGAAAAAGGGGTCCAAATTGAGAAATCTCTTATCCCAAAGGGAGAGCTAAGATACAGTCCCAAAAACACAAATGCAAATCCTCCCACCTACAAGAATAAATACTGGGTCAAAAATAAAAATGTGACAAATGATGGTGTTGTTGACGCCAAGACTACAAACATTGTGGGTCCTATACTGGCCCTAAAAGGGGTTCAACAGAAAAAAACCAACAACGACATTGATAACCCCTACCAATGTCCTTTCAAACAACTAGAGCAACCAAAATAATCAAGGACAATACCGTTAGATGAGAAAATTTCCTAGGGGTCACACATACACTCCTTTGGGTGAACCCATGGAGGAAGTCCTCAAGAAATGTCTTCAAAATGGTGTCATCATGCTTCAAGAACCAAAACCATATGACCTAGGACAATTCAAACTAGCATGGTGGGATGATAATGCATTTTGTGATTATCATCGGGAAAAAGGACATAAAACCTCTACCTGTCGACAACTGAAAAACCTAGTACAAGATCTTATCGAGAGTTGTATCATTGAGGTAGGTGGATCGCAATTTTCCTCCAATTCAGACCATACTATTCATAAGAACCCACTGCAGGACCATGGTTCTAATAATGCTTCCATGTCAGGTCCATAGATAAATAGTAATCACGCCAATTTCGCCCAGCCAAGTACGACTATTTTGGTGGACCAATTATAAATAATGTCCAAACTGACGACGAATACATTAATACCATTATGGTCAAGAGAGCACCTCAATGCAATGCTACTAATCGAAGTGGCAAGGTCACCATAGCTGGTCCACCTCCTACTAGGCAACTCAAAATCACCATACCTGGTCCATCTACTAAATAGTCAAAACCCACCTCGACCACAAAGTAGTGGCAACCAAAGAGTCATTTCAACCTTATCAACTAGCTTGAAAAAAATCCTGCACAAATTTCTATACTTGAGTTGCTTCGTATCTCTCCCACGCATAAGGATATACTGGATAAAACCTTGCAAGAGTCATCAGTCCCCAAGGACATTGATTTCAATCAGTTTGAGACCATGGTGGGATACCTAACTACGCCTCACCACGTCACCTTTTCTGATCAAGACTACTTGTCACATAAGACCAACCACAATGATGCATTGCACATTGAAACTTTCATCCATAAGCACAAGGTCAAAATATTTTTAGTAGATGGCAGAGCAGGATTTAATATATGCTCCTTAAAACTGGTTAAGGCTCTAGGATTTTCTGATGCATGCGTAGACCCTTCAAAGAGTATAGTGATCAAAGCATATGATGATGAAGAACGCTCTTCACGAGGCGTTATATCTCTTCCTATCAGAGTGGGACTAGTCATTGTGGATACAACCTGCCAGGTCCTAGATCTAGAATTACCTTAAAACATCTTGCTCGGTCACCCATGGATTCATGCCTTAAAAGTCGTTCCATCCACATATCACCAATGCTTAAAATTCCCATTTGATGGCACATAAATCACTATATATGGCGACCCCAATCCTTTTCAATACTGTACCAACCTAAGAGGTATATTTGAAAACTAAGTGCCTATCAATCGAGAGGCTTCAAGCCCCTCATCTTCCAAATATATTGATCGATCCACACTCGCATCATCTTCCACATCCACTCCGTCCATGTCTTCCACAAACTCTAAGGCTAAAACCATTGTCAAGATCCAGGACCTCAGCTGTGGAGAAATTAAATTGCATACAACATATAGCATCACAACGATACCCAAGTATCTGAAGGTCTATGGTCGGCCATGTTTTAGAATGGAACCCAAAGAAATTTTCAAAGTTCCACCAAAAATAGTTTTCATCAAATGGGGAGACATGAGTAACAAGGACCTTGTTGATATCATAGGATGGCTCTATAAGGATATTGTCGCACTACCCCCATTACCAGTTAAGAAATATGGCAATGGATATGACATAATGAAGGCTAAGGGCTACGATGGCACTAGTGGCCTAGGAAGAAATAAAACTAGATGAAGAGAGCCCATAAAACTTTTCAAAATACCAAAATATCTTAGATTAGGGTTTGGATTGCCTGACAATGATGATCGATGTACCATTGGACTTTCAAGTGAGCGAGTACATGCTTCAGAAAGCGTTGAGACCACTAAGGAAACCCTCACCGAAACTGACTCCCAAGAGTGGGAATTTGGCTTAGAACAATCCTTAAGTGACGTTTGCCTAGATGATTTGTTTGTCGAAATAGGGGAACCAACCTCTGAACAAAGATTTTGGAAAACATTTAAAATTAATCAATCACCAAATAGTCAAAGTCCCATTACCACTCCCCATGACATACAAGATCCACCATCTGAATCCCTTCAGTCCAATCCATCTGAAGTACAAGACGATATTGACAGCCATGACTCTAAGTCCTTCACCCCTTATTTTGACAACGAATATGAGACTAGTGAAGGGGAATATTGGATAGAGTCCGATGTGGAGTTGGATGATGATAATATCATTTACAATATCATGAAATCCATCTGCATGCTTTCTGCATCCTCTCCTCAATTCACCAACACTGACGATGGCATTTCCCTAGTCTATCCTCAGCTAGTCGATTCGGACCAACAAGGCTCGCTAGTTCTGGACACTTTTCATAATGACGAGGAAATTGAAGAGTTTATGGGATTATGTGAGGGAATACCCAGTGGTGATCACAAGTCAGGATTCACCATTGAATTAGATTGCACGACATACTTCAGTGAGACTGCTCCGTCCTCCAGTCGCAAAATTAAAAAAAATAAAAAATAAAATGAAAATTCTAGGTGAAAACCGAAAGGCACCTTCTAACGACAAAAAAGTAAAAAAAAAGGACATACCTATGGGTGAAAACCTCTTTGAGGCACCCAAAGATGGAGGACTGGACTTTCTTCCTGTACAACAAGAGAAATTGTCTATACTTATAGAAGACACCATAGAAGACAACATATCAACTGCAGAAGATCCCAAAATGGTCCTCTTTGCTACATCATTGACTGAAGAAGAGAGACCGGAATTTCACCAATTCTTTGTAGAACGTAAAATCAACTTCGCATGGTCCTATGCTGACATGCAAGGATTAGACCTAGAACTAGTTCTGCACCATCTGCCACTATTGCCTAATGCCAAACTAGTTAAACAAAAGTTACGCAAAATGCATCCTCAAGTCACTCTATTGGTCAAGGCTGAGTTGAAGAAACTTCTAAACGCCGGGTTCATATGGTCTATTGACTATGCTAAATGGATATCTAACCTGGTGCTAGTAACAAAGCCAAATGGAATGATCTGAGTTTGTATAGATTTTAGAGACCTAAATAAGGCATGCCCAAAAGATGACTTTCCTTTACCCAATATTGATATCATAGTTGACCTCACAACAGGATATGAGATGCTGTCCCTCATCGATGGTTTCTCTGGCTATAATCAGATTCACATTGCCCTTGAAGACCAGCACAAAATGACATTTACTTGCCCATGGGGTACATACTATTTGAATGTCATGCCATTCGGTCTCAAAAATGTAGGCACCACATATCAGAGGGCTATGACCACAATATTTCATGACATGATGCATAAAATAAAGGAAGATTATGTAGATGACCTATTGGCTAAATCAATAACAAGGAAAGATCATTTGAAGGTGTTAGACACAATTTTCAAGAGACTGGAAGAATACAAAGTCTGACTGAACCCTAAGAAATGTGTCTTCGGTGTCACATCGGGTAAACTCTTGGGATACATAGTTTCTTGAAGAGGCATTGAGGTTGATCCATCAAAATTCAAAGCCATCATCAACATGCCTCCACTAGGAGGAATCAGTGAACTCAGAACTATACAAGGCAATTTACAATCTATTTGGTGCTTCATAGCCCAATTGGGTGAAAAGTGTCACCTATTCCAATATCTATTGCACAAGGGTATCCCCTTTGTGTGGATAGATAAATGTCAAGAATCCTTTTAGCAAATCAAAGATTACCTATTGTCACCACTAGTCCTCATGCCTCCCATTTATGGAAAACCATTGATCCTATACATCTCCGCCACTAATTCAACACTTGGGGCATTACTAGCATAGAACGACCAAGAAGAAAAAGAAAGAGCTATATATTACATCAGTCAGACATTGGTCGGGTATGAACTGAACTACACACCAATTGAACGGGCTTGTCTAACCATGGTCTTTGTAGCATAGAAGCTAAATCATTATATGTTAAGCCATCAGACACAACTAGTAGCAAAGATCAACCCCCTCAAATATCTATTAAATCGGGCAACATTAACAGGACATCTGGAAAAATGGGTCATGATTCTAAGTGAATATGACATTCAATATGTAGAAATAAAGGAAATAAAAGGACAAGTCATAGCGGACCAGCTGGAAGACACACCTTTACAAAGTGATCACCCGTTAGTGGCAGATTTTCCAGATGAGTCGATATTCCACATGGAACCTAAGTCACCTTGGCGACTCTACTTTGACGGATCACACACAAATCATGGCTCGGGGGTAGGAATCCTATTCATCACCCCTCAAGGAGACTCCATTCCTAAGTCTTTCCGCATTGCATTCCCATGCACAAACAATGTGGTGGAATATAAGGCACTAGTTACAGGACTTAGAATGGGAATAAAATGGAAAATCAGAGCACTACATGTCTATAGGGATTCTTAGCTCATCATCAACCAGGTTAATGATGACTATGACACAAAAGATGAGAAGCTGATGCCCTATAAATAGATGGTTGATAGTTTCCAAATGTACTTTCATATTGTAGCTTTTGAACAAGTTCTGAGAGCACAGAATAAGGCAACAAATGCAATGGCTACAATAGGCTCTCTCCTCGACATTCCAAGCAATCTGCCTCATATGGAATTCCTAATAGAACAATTGTTGGTCCCTGCCTATGACATTCCAGAGTCAGAGATGCTCTACAAACTTGTTGGTCCTGACTCTCCTTGGTACCAGGATATTTATGACTACCTTAAGTCTCAAAACATTCCACCCAACCTGTCCAATAAATAGAGGAAGTCCTTCATCCAAAAATCTGCAAGGTATGCCATTGTCAGTGACACCCTTTACCACCGTAGCTTTGACGACACCCTCCTTAGATGTCTTGACACAAACGAAGCACGTATGACCTTACGCAAAGTACATGATAGTATATGCGGGTCTCATTTGAGTGGTCCTACTCTAGCCAAGAAAGTAACGAGACTTGGGTACTATTGGCCGACCGTTGAAAATGATACAATAGAATATGTCAAGACTTTTTGCCAATGCTAGATTCACAGTGACTTGATCCACACTCTAGCACAGGAACTTCGGCCTATCACCTCTCCTTGGCCCTTCGCTCATTAGGGACTCAACCTTGTGGGTAAGATCCATCCTACCTCATCCAATGGCCACAAATTCATCATCACCGCCACTGAGTATTTTAAGAAGTGGATCGAAGCCATCCCTTTGACATATATAACTAGCAAACAAATATCCAAGTTCATTCTTAACTATATCATTTTCCGGTATGGCCTTCCGCAATCCATCATCACTGACAACGGATGTCTATTTAAAAACTAAGATGTTTGTGAGTTATGTGAGTGATTTCACATCCAACACCATTTTTCATCTCCGTATTACCTACAAGGAAATGGTCAAGTTGAGGCGTCAAATAAAACCATTTTTAAAATCCTCAAAAAGACTGTTAATGATGCTGGTCATGACTGGCATATACAACTCAACCCTACTCTGTGGGATTACCGCACTAGCATTCGTATGCCTACAAGAGCCACTCCTTTCGCCCTGGTCTTTGGAGCTGAGGCCATCTTTCCCATTGAGGTTGAAATTCCTTCTTTACGAGTCTCCATGAAGGGTTTAACTAATGATGAGGAGTATAGACAGTTGTGCTTGCATGACCTAGAGATGCTAGAGGAAAGAAGGAAAAATTATCTGAACCATCTACAAGCATATCAAAACCATCTTTTCCGTAGTTACAATAAGAAAATCATAGTCAGGAAGTTTAACATTGGTGACTTAGTCCTCATGTAGAACCCTAAGAACTAGGTTGATAGAGAAAAGCCAAGAAAGTTTGAACCAAACTAGTTGGGCCCTTACGTCATCGTATCTTCTTTTGGTTCTGGAGCCTATCAACTGACGACTCCAGAGGGACAACAATTGATGGAGCCTATCAATAGTTTACATCTCCAAAATTTCTACGCATAGCACCAGGAGATCAAGCTAAAAAATAGTAAAATAGAAAAAAAATAAATAATAATAATAAGAAAAATGACAAAAATAGTAAAGAAAAATGATTCATCCAACGATGAAAACCTATAAAATAGGCTCTTTGGATAAGTACCATGGTGAAAACCTGGCAAACAGGTGCCATGCGTAATCAATCATTGCTCTGCCATCTACTGTTACTTTGTTTGCCATGGCCTAGGATGAAATACATTTTCTGTCACCACCACGACATCTGCCATGATGTCATACTCTTCCTCTCATGGTTGATAAACGATTGACATCAAGTCCTCTATCCTATCCATCTGGTACCCCAGGCACATCCCTTTTCACATCCTTTAAAATTGGCTAAGTCTTGGACCTGACTGGGGGAAATTTTTTTATCATATAACTATAGTGGATGTCATGCATGGTTTCGACAATTGCTAAAAAGTCCTGAAAAAAGACCAAAAACATTGCCAAAAGTCTTGAAAAAAGACCAAAAACATCACAAAAAGTCCTAAAAAAAGACCACAAGCATCACAAAAAGTCTTGGAAAAAGACTAAAAAAATTGCAAAAAGTCCTGAAAAAAGACCAAAAACATCGCAAAATGTCTTGAAGAAAGACCTAAAAAATTGAAAAAATGTCCTGAAGAAAACCACAACAAATGTCAAATTGCTCGAAAACACAAAAATAGAGTCATTCCTTGTCAAGTCAATCAATCAGTCTTTGTCATTTGTCTGAACTATGTTGTCTCTATGCATTTACTACGTAGGCAAGACTCATATTTGAGTCCCCGAGACATTAGGTCAGTCCTTTTAGGTTTGTTAAAATAAAATCATGGTGCACTCTTTGGTTGTCAAGACAAAGTCATTGGTCATGTCGAACTATGAGCTCTCTGAGTGCATGACGTATGCAAGGCCATTTGTCGATGAGCCCCCAAGGCTGCACTAGGTTAGTCCATTAGGGTTCAGGGCATTACACTGGCACACACGTCAAAATGTCTTCAAGTCAAAGCGAATCATTCCCAAACGGATAAAACTCCTAAAACAAATTATGGCAATCATTTATGTCAATATGACAATCTCAACAACATGTCAATCATATCATCATGACAAATATCGACATATGGTCAACACAAGTCAAACTCAGCCCAAACTTTGGTCAAAACTTTGTCAAAGGAAGTTTCATTATCATAACCGGTCAAACTTCAACTCTTGGTTACCTTGCAAATGTGTCCTTCTGCAAAATAGCCTTTGTCATTCATGCCTTAGGATGTGTCCTTCCTAGGCATCATCACTGTCATTTGACATTTTGAGGGATCCTCTTGACATCTAAGGATCACTCCTCTTGACATCAGTATTCTTCAGATATGTCCTTCTGAAGAACCAACTCTATCATTTATGCCTTAGGATGTGTCCTTCCTAGGCATCATCACTGTCATTTGACATTTTGAGGAATCCTCTTGACATCTAAGGATCACTCCTCTTGACATCAGTATTCTTCAAATATGTCCTTCTGAAGAACCAACTCTATCATTTATGCCTTAGGATGTGTCCTTCCTAGGCATCGTCATCATTTCAAGGGACCCATTTTGACATTTAGGGATCAATCCTCTCGACGTCAACATTATTCAGGATGTGTCCTTCTTGAATTTGACAATTTTTGACATTCGTCATCTTGGCATCATCAAAAATTTGACACTCTGGAATCTCATCATCATCAAACTTGACATCTTGACATCAGAACAATGGATATCTAGATGCACTTGGCAAACACTTTGCACTTGTCTTTTGGATTTTTATCATGTTATTAGTTTTTCAGTGAGATCCCAATAACATGATTTAGAGAAGTAGCAACGTATCATGATGATTGACACACATGATTAGTAGTTTCTCAGCGAGGTCCTGATTCTGGGATTTAGAAAAATGACATATCATGATAAGGGCTCTATTTTGTATTTTGTAAATCATGCCGCTAGTTTCTCAAGGATGTCCTAGAAACAAGATTTAGAGAAGCAACGATGTTTCATGAATTGTCCTTCTTGTATTTTTCTGCTCGTGGTTGATTATGACAAAAAGACTGGGGCAATCACGCTCTTAGTTTGAGTTATGATCATCCTTGTCTATGACCACTTGTCTTATGTGATGGTACAACCTTACACACCTTGATCTATGTCATATCATGGTGTTTGTTGGCCATTACAACAGTCTTCCCAATGATGATTAAGAGCAATAAATATTAAAGTCCTATGGTAAAGTTTTGAAGGATTTGGTCTAGGAACTAACATGCATCTCCTTCGGTCTAGTCATCTTATCTCATCAGTCTGGGCATCTTCTCTTGTCCATCTCATGATGATATCTTGTGACATACAAAAACATAAGTGCATACATGATCATATAAAAATTGCATTAGGTCCATACATACATTATCCATAGCATTAAATCATAGACATTTCATTGCATATTGCATTCATATAATCATAAACATGACATCCATTCAAATAAATACATTATGCATATCATTATTGCCGTCGTCACAAAATCAACATAACATATAAATAAGCATGGCATCATCATCACATCATATCATAAGAAACCATCATAGAACATACATAATACCATCATCCATCATAAATCAACATCATACATAAGGAATCACATCACATATATCATAATGCATGAATCAAATAACATCACATAACACACATGTAGGCTGCATCAAAACTACATCATCATATAATATCATCTCAAAAATATACAATGTCACAGGATAGAGTCAATAGATATCCCAAAAATGGAGCTCGCAGGCTCAATGGTCTATACATAATGTTTCGTAACATAAAAAAAAGTATAGAAAGCATGCCCCTAGGGGAAGCTCTCATCATCCCCTTGTGGCAAAGAGTGTGGTGGTTGAGGATTTGTGACTGGCACTGAGATGATGGGTGGACATGTAGTAGTCTCTGTCTATGCAACCATAAGTGGCTATGGGGAAAGTTGTTTCTTGAAATGGGCTTCCTGCTCAACCATACTAAAGTTATACCTCTTGATAACTTTAATAAGGAACCACAAAGGAAAATGTCATTTCGTGCTTCATAAGACAAGTAAAGCTTTGTATGCTTAGAAATCATGAACAAATGCAATGGCACCACAGGCATGCAAGCTGTGTTATGCAAGGTGGCCATGTAAATGCAAAATGAAACATGCAAAAGAAATGTTTAGAGGAGTCTTGTTTAGTTCATACAAGGTCTATAACTTAGGGAACATTGTGTCTAATGTCTGCAAGAGAAAACCAATCAAATAATAGAATATTCACAACTTAGGGGATGCAGTGCATCACATTAGGCTAGTAAGAGGAATGTAATATGCTAAGAGAGATCATGCTCATGAAATACATCACACCCAATGTCATCCACAAAGTGACACACACATCATATAAAGTAACAAGGTTGCACTAAGAACCAAGAAAAAGAAAAAATGCAAAATGAATAATGCCAACACATGCCCCCACTTTAAAGGAATTGCTACACACTATTCTGTGAGCAATTACTTTAAAGAAAAGAATGAAAAATGAGAAAAGAAACAAGACATGAGAGACAACTTGGAAATCCCCTATGCCAAGTCATATGTTTCTGAGTAAGGATACATCATGCAAATGAAAAAGGAACAAAAGAAAGAGGGGTTTCCCCCAAAAAGGAACACACCAAACATAGAAGGGATCTATGGATTTGGGGTCAATATGTTAGTTGTTGCAATGTTTTGATTAAAGAGCTCAGAACTGTCATCATTCCCCAAGTACACATAGAACTGGAAGAATGACACAAATAGAGTGAAAACAAAAGAAAAAGAAAAATCTATTTTGGGTCAACATGGAAGAGACACAAGATGTCTCAACACTTTGCATTGTCCCTAACAGGAAAACACAAGCAAAGGAAAATGAAAAGGTGAACGAAAATGGAAAATATTTTGGGTCAACATGAAGGAGACATTGTGTTCTCAATGATTTGTGTCATCCCCAAAAGGAAAACAAAAGCCAAAAAATAAAAAAATATCTTTTGGGCCAACATGGAAGAGACATAGGGTGTCTCAATGCTTTGGATCATCCCCAAAAGGAAAACACAAGACAAAAAGAAAAAGAAAAGAGAAAATAAAAAGAGGTCTTTTGGGTCAACATGGAAGAGACATAGGGCATCTCAATGCTTTACGTCATCCCCAAAAGGAAAAATACAAAACAAAAGTGAAAAAGGAAAATAGAAAGATCTTTTGGGTCAACATAGAAGAGACATAGGGCATCTCAACGCTTTGCATCATCCCCAAAAGGAAAACACAACAAAAGAAAAAAAGAAAAGTGAAAGCAATTTATGACATATAGAAGAATGAAGGGAAAAATAGAGGAATTGCACAAAGAAAGAGAGAACATCACATGTCACATCATGGGAGAACACAATATGCACATGTGAAAAAAAAGGAAAATACTAGTAAGGAAAAGGAAAGTCGACCATCAAACAAGTCATCGACCTCCCAATCTCAGTCAAGATAAGTGAAAGGTGAAAATCATAGCTAGGGGATATGGATAAGTGCATCACTAGGACAAGGCTAACAAATTCTTTCCCCCACTGAGTGAAAGGAAAGAATGAGCCGAGGTAGGGGATGGGAAAGGTCACACAATAGTGATAATGAAAGATTTTACAACTATTGCATGATGACATGTTTGGTAGAGGTTTATAGATTTATTGGATAGCAATTATCACCATCAAAATGATACTTGCTCAATATTTATTTCAATTGATGATATTCATCACTTCTATGTCCAAGAACGTGATGATATGCACAATGTGGAACATTAGCATCTTTAGGATACATTACCAACCTATTCATAGGTGGTAATAAAATGAGTTCTTTGTTTAGAAGGATTTGCAATTTCCTTTCACATTCAAGTGGTGGGTGGAGAGGAAAATTTAGTTTTTTCAACTTGTAAGGCCATTTGTGTTTACTAGATTCACCTTTTTCATGGATTGAAGGAGGAAGAGGACCCATGGGGATCCTAGCATCCTTGTCATTGAAATCATGTAAGGGTTGTTCACGAGGAAGGGGGATATTCAGATCAAGGGGAGAATTGAAGATTACCATGCCATCATCACAAAGTCTCCAATATTCTAAAGGAGGCTTGCTGTCATGAGGGGGATCTTGATAACCTAACCCGGTTGTGTTTTCATCTTTTGGATTTTTTTCTAAAAGTTGAAGAATGTTATGTTCAGTTGTTGTGTCACATCCCTTTTTGCTTAAGATGGTAAAACCTTTGCCATAAGTTTCTTCAAGTTTTATTGGAGTGTTTGTAACTTTATTATCATATAATGGTTGAGGAGTGGCTTGGTTAGAGGAACTAGGTCCACCTATTGGAGGGAACTTAGGTCCTTCATTAGTTTTAGGATGTAGGTAACCAAACATATCAGGAGGTGAGACTGTAGGAAGGTCTTGTTGTTTCATGGAGGGATAAAAGGATGCATTAGCTTCGAGGTTGTCAAGGCATTGATTTAAGAACTTATTCATGCTATCATCATCTTCTCCAATGATGTAAACAACATGAGGACATTCATGAGGAGTTAAAGGAGCATGAGGAAGCTCAAGGTCATTAGGATCAGTTCCAAAGGCACAATTTGACATGTCCACTAAAGATTTTAATGCCATCCAAAACTTATTAAAGCAAAAAGCTATGATGAAAATGAATGAAAGAAAAAGAATAAAAAAAAATCTACAAAGAATGACAGAATGCAATAACAAAAAACTATAATGCAGAAAATGCTTAGAAAGTGTCGGAAAATGTAGTGCAAAATATGTAACTAGACTAATTTGTTCAGGGTGGCGAATGAGTCGAGGGATGATTTTTTTTTAGTCTTTTCATAAATTTTAAATGAAATTTGATGTTTTTCAGATTGTCTTATTTAGAACTATGAATTACATATAAAATTTCAGTGTTTTTAAATGAGTGGAGATGCAAAAATGAAAACTATATGATCTTTTCACTAATGCAATTTTGAAAACCCTAAGATACAAAACAATGCAAAAACCTAATGCAATGTTAATGAAAACTAAACCTAGGATACAAATGCACTTGAAATCAGAAGTGAAAATGTTCTAAAGTTAGGTTCACCAAAATGTAAACAAATATTTTGGCACTCAGATGCTTTATAGTCCTTCTAGGGTTTTTCACCTAAAAGGACAGAAATTGGGCCAAAATGCAATGTGTACATTCAATATTAATATTATGTGGGTGTAATGTTCCTAGATAAGATGAAATAAATGTAGGAAATCAATAAAAGCTATTGATTATGCATACAAAACTAAGATATATGAAGTGTTTGAAAACACAGTGTTGTATGCAAACATGAACTAGAAACATAAACAAATCATAACATAATTTAATGAAATTGAATGATGTGCACCTGGAGGTTGAAATAATATCTAGGAAGGTTTTGAAATGCTATAGAATTCACCGTTGAATCCCATTGGGACTCATTTGCCACAAATGACGAATTAGTCCTATTTTTAGTCAAATTTGCTGGAATAGGTTTCGAGATGCCGGGAATAGAAAACCTGAGAATTTTTTTTTCTAGCATAGAAGTGGGACTCATTCATCACATATGGTGAATCAATCTACCTATAGAAATATGCAAAGTCAAAGGTCAACTTTGTGGGTCATGATATGTACTGTTCTACCTATTGGGTTGTCAAATCTAAATCTGTAGAAAATGAGCTGAAAGATGTGTCCAAGCTTCAAATAGGGCTATGTTGACTATGATGAATTTGATGGCTTTGCAACACCTTTTTGAAACCTTTCTCCTTGACAAATATACCTACAAGACCTGCAAACACACATGTAAAGAGGGAAAAAAGGGTTAAGGGTTAGAGTATAGGGGTTTTCCTTGGTCAAACCCCACTTTGGTAATTAACCCCTTAACAATGAAATGAAATAAGAAGAGAATGATGAAAAAATAACATGAAAATTTCATAAATTAACCATACCCTTATTGCTAAAGTTTGAAGATATGTCAATGGCTGCTCCAAGATGCTTGATAATTGCTTGATTGAGTGATGAAAATGCTAGAATACTTGAATGTTATGATTAATGTATGAATACTTGAATGAATGATTGAATGGATGAATGGGGATTAAAATGAATATAATATCATGTATTTATACACACTTATGCCCTAATTTCCCAAAAACACATAACATGCCGACCGTAGGTCTTTAGGAATAAAAACCTGCTAGTAATTTAAGTTTATTTTGATTTTTGTGCCAAGAGGGACTCATTCACCCTAGTGGAAAATGGGTCCCACTCAAGGCATGTGAATGGGTGTTGGAAATTATATTGTGCTAAATGATGTTTGTTAGGTTTACATTAAAAAATACACTTAATTAAGGCCTATAAATGCATAAAGGGGCCAAATAAAGCATAAGAAAGGTGTATTTGTTGATGAAAAGTCTAAAAAAACATGAAAGTTAGTTATAATACTTTACAAAACTTTAAAATAAGACTTGGTAAGTGATAAAAAAAGGGGTAATAGGTGAATTATGATAAGAAGAGTCTAGAAAAGTGTGAAAATGTCTTACAACACTTCACAACACCTTTACAAGACATCATAAAGTCTTAACAATTCATAAAGATTGAAGACCTTTTTCCATCTCCATGTGAATGTGTGGGCCACATTGCAACATTAAATCAAGGCAAAATCAAGCCAAGGGGGTTTGATCTAAGGTGATTTGATCAAACCATCTTCAATTGGAATCCTTAAAATGGAACTTTTTAAGACTTAAATAATTATATTTTTTAAAAATATGTGATTTCAGCTAAAATTCATTTCTCTCAGGAATTGTAAACCACTATTGTGACAGCACCCAAGACATCATAAAGTCTTAACAATTCATAAAGATTGAAGACCTAATGTGAATGTGTGGGCCACATTGCAACATTAAATCAAGGCAAAATCAAGCCAAATAAGCATAAGGAGGGGAAAAATAAGAAAACGTAAAAGGGTTACTTTTTCCATCTCCACAGATAGATATGAATGTGATATGCTATAATTGTAATAATTTTGGACACATCACTAAGAAATGCAAAAAAATTATAAGACCAAAAGTTAAAAAAAAAGGGAAAAGCATGCCTCCTAATGTGAACAAAGGATCACAAATCTCTAAAAAGGAGAAGGAAGAAAAGACAAAAATGAAACCCAAGAAGGTTTGGAAAGAGAAAGAGTGGAATTCTACACAATCTATGATTTCTCAAATTGCACATCATGCCAAAAAGTAGAATTTGTGGGTAAAAGATAGTGGTTTCTCTAAACATATGGTGGAGATAAGAGAAAATTTATGAAACTTAGGAAATTTAAGGAAGGATCTGTGAGTATGGGAGATAACACTATTGTTAAGGTCTATGGTAAATATATTTGTGTAGTTAGGATATGTTGATTAGAAGTGTTCAAAGGAGTTATATCAAAAAATTATTGTCCTACATCATTGTGTAGAAAAATTTGTGTTCACCTGTGTGTGAACTGTGAAAGCAATGTTGTCTAGGAGAAATGATTTTGCTCTACACTTCTCTACAATTTGGTTTCTTATCTTGTGGATTTAATGTGCTTATATTGCTCATATCTATCTTTAGTTTGAGTTTTTTGTATTTTTGTTCTTCACAAGGTTGGATTCAAGTGTTGTAGTGTGTGGAAGATTGGCTAGTTGTGCAGAATGAATATGTTACTCTGGTGTGTGATGTTGTGAAGGAGTTGTTGGATTTCAAGGTGTTGATGGAATATTCTAGATTATGTTAAAGTATTTTTTGTGGTCCATGAGTCATATTTGGATCAAAGGAAGCATGCACTTAATTATTTAATGGTGTTAACATAGGTTTGGAAGACCTTGGGTGTTTACACTAATTGTGGATATGCTTCAGCATCTAGATGGAAGTGTGGAATGTCATGTATGAGTGGATTTGGACTGGAGTTAAGGTGTGTTGTGGTCCAACTTAATTCATTTCCATTGAGGGAATTTTTTTGGTGCCAAACTAATTTGTATTTGCATGGTTGAGGTGCATAGCCAATCTTCCCAATTAGTTTCAAGGTTGAAGATAGTATAAATAAGTGTTGAGTTGATGGAGAATCATGTAGATAAGTGTGTGATGAAAACTGAAGATATGTGAAGTGTGGAAGTGTAAAATGGGTGTGGGATTTAATCCCTAAGACTACTAGAAGTAGAGAACAAAATATTTCTACATTCTATTAAGAGTGTGAATGTTTTAGTGAAGTAATGGTGGATCATTTTGTTTCTTTGAGATAGATTTCTCATTGTAACAAGCTTCTTTCTTCTTCTTTCTAATTTGGTAGTGAACCCTTCTTTTCTTATGAGCTGTGAGACTTCTGGAAGTGAGCCTATTGTATTTGGTGTTGTAATTAGTCTATTTTGTGAGATAATCCTCACAATGGTTTTTTCCTTTCTTGGGTTTTCCATGTAAATCTATTCTCATGTGTTTGGATGTGTTTGCATTATTTTTTATCATGTTTACATTATACTAATAGATGTTAAGGGTTTAATGGTTCTTAAGGGTTTAATGACTATTATAGATCTGAATGTTAATGAGGGTTTTGATGTTTTAATGTAAAACTATTCAACCTCCTCCCTCAATTGTCCTATGCATTCAATAGATACAATATCCACTTTTAACATTATTTTTTTGTCTTAGTTCTAGCCTGATAACATGGTCTTGTAATAATAAATATTCTATTGCATTATCATCCTTATAGGCTAAGTATCATGTAGTAGTTTTGGCCAGCCAAGAGGTTTTGTGGCTTTGTCAGTCATTAACTAAGTTTTATTTTCATCCTAATAGTCCCACTATTCTTTGATGCAACTTCATTCACATTTATCACAACCCAGTGGAGCATAAATGTACTGAGCACATATAGATCCACATGCACTTCATACAATAGTTGATTGAGGATGATTTTCTCACCTTGGAGTGCATGCTTAAAGAGGACTAGGTTGGAGACATCTTCACAAAAAAATTAGCGTTGTATCCTTACCTCCAGTTGGGATTGATGCTTGGGGTGAAGAAATTTATCCTTGGGGGATCTTCATGAGGCCTCCTTCCTTCATTTTTTATGAAGGGAACACAATCTATTAGGAGGGGAGTGAATAAGTAGATCAAATCTATTTAAAACTCTTAACTTCAACACATATAACTAAACATGCAACCTAGATCTTTACTACTGCTAATCACACAACAATCATGAACACACATAAACACATGAGAACACCAGATGTATGTGGAAACCTAAGATGGTAAAAACCATGGTGAGAATAGTTTCTTGGATCTACTATCCAAATCCAGCTTCATAAATCACAAATATAACAAGTGGATTTTTTAAATGAAATAGGTACCAACCTACCAGAGGCACCAATGCCCAAATGTACTTATATGCACCAACCTACTGGAGACACCAATCCCCAATATAATGATCTAAGCTCTAGCTCAATGAATGGTACACCAGTCCTATAGAATTGCAATGATAAAGCTTGTGGACCTTTTGTGCTAATTACACAACTTACAAATAGTCTAGACTTGATTTAGACACTCTACTACACTCCTTAAGATATTCTAATAATGGTGCATAGTAATTAAGATGTTTCACATTGAATAATAAATTCTCACACAATCATCTCCTTGTATATTTACTCACCATCTTCTCTTCAATTATATTTCACATTGTGCATCCATGCAACTAGTGATTATCTACAAGACATTAAATAAACTCTCCTCCATATCAGCTAGGAATCTACAATTAACTAGGATGACATAAGATGGACCTAAATTAAAATTACATGAAACGTGTAACAGGTTGATTCTAAATAAATTTTGTTTCTTCAAAAATAACATGATGTTGTCAACTTCCATAGGAACCTTAACCCGGTCCTATCTTAACATTGCGCACTAACTTTGAATGTCACATGCTACTAGCTATTACTACATAGTTCTTGAGCACTAACTGATTGGCAGACAAGCACATAGATCCATTTGTCATTTCAAACTTATTGCATGTTGAACATATCTTCTAAAAACTTTGGAGTAAGATTAAAAATGTGTAGGTATACTCTCCATTCAAATTGTAGAGCCAAACTTGCTTCAGGAAGAAAAGTTGAACATAATTGTAATGTCAGGAAATCTCTTTACGTTGAGAAATTGAACTAAAACATTCTGGTTCAAAATCTCGCATTACTTCTATCATAGTGAATAGGTGCATGGATGATATTGTAAACATACTATAGCTAGTACAATTCACACCTATCTTTTGATACCCAAGTATGATACATTTAACCTTCACTATTCTATAAAAATAATACAACACACTTTCAAAACACACACTCTTCAACTTATTTTATCAATATATCTAGCAATATATACTTCCACAATAATTCAATACAATATGATAGTACATTACATTCAATTCTCACTGATCTCCTAAAAAGATTCCTTTGACAATAGTGATCTCCTTTGACAATGATAAACTCCTTTGACAATGATAAACTCCTTTGACAATGATAAACTCCTTTGACATCAATGACAACCTTTTTTCAACATTTTATATAATCTTTCATCTCTCTTTAAGAGGAGTTTTTCCCATAAGGTTTTGTCCCTTTCTCTAGTTATGAGAGACTTATTTTATTGCACATGGGTACCTCATCAAGCCTTGTTTCCAGGACCCATTCTCTCTTTCTTTTCTTTTTATGCATTGGATTTTTTAGATTTTTTTAGCTACTCCCTAAGTTACACTTAAGGGGTTGTTAGAGTAATCATGCATGAGATAATAATTAATTAATTATTAAGCTAAATTTACTTCATGTTCTTAAGTTAAACTTAAGAGTGATTTATAAGAGAAAACCCTAAATGATAAAGGGATTAGATCATGAAAAGTGTCATTTTCCTATGTGATGATATCAAATGATCTAATAATAGCTCACTCTAGTTAATAGGCATCATTCAATAATCCATGCATTAAAAATGGTAGAGCATACATTGCAAGTGTTTCTCACATGCTAGATACTTTTATTAGTCTTTTAGACTAATGACCAATTAAGTCAAAGGGATACCTCATGCACAATGAACGAATGTAGGGAATATGTATCTAACTAGTACAGTCAAGTTAAGAGATTATATATCTATTTAATTAAGGCCTTTCATTTTAAAAAGGGAGGTTCACATGCTTTGAAGATAGTGCAGGCTATATTATAATATTTTATTAGTTGAAACTAGACTAGGCATTCAATAGGAAAAAAATTATGTTCACCTTTAGTTTAGTTTGCATGTACCAACTATCAATCTTAATTCCCTCTTATTTCCAAACATTGCTCTCACTCAAAGTTTGTAGATGTTAAAAAAGGTTTATGATAGTGCATTTTTAAAGGAGTATGCACTATATTTTTAAGGTTTTACTAAATAGGTGGAAATGAGTAATAAAGGAATACATGTATGTAGAGTTAGATGCACAAGATAAATAAGAGGGGGGTGAATCAATTATAAATTATAACATCCAAATCCTCATTAACATTCAAATTTTTATCATCCCTTAAACTATTAATTAGATTTAACATGAAAGTAAGAAAAATAAAAACACATCAAAACACCATTCACAATAGAGCACCATATTTATGTAGAAAACCAAAGAAGGGAAAAATCATGGTGAGGATTATCTCTCAATATAAAGTAATAGCAATACCAAATACAATAGGCTTATTGTCGGAGGGCTCACTTCCCAAAGGAAAGAAGGGATCACTAAAAAATGAATCACTATCTAGAAGAAAGAAGATAGAAGAAGGGGTGGCTCACTACCAATTTGAACTAAAAATAATGCATCTTTCTTATGCCAAAGGTATAGTTCCACTGAAACACAAACAACTCATTCAACATACTAAAATTTAGACACTTTCTTCTCACTACATCTAGGAGTCAAGGGAATTAAATCTCACACTCAGATCACCATATTTGATCACTTTCACATCTTTCATACACATTTTATATATCCACACATATCTTCAATAATTTACCTTGTATTTATACTATCCTCGACCAAAACAATTTCAATTAGGTCGACCTTAAGGAAACATATGCACCTCAACCATGAAACATCAAATAGGTTGACACCAAACACTTCCACCATGTAAATAAGTGAAGGTAGACCATGCTACAAATTAAAAAGGACCCAAATATACATTGACACACTTATCAACACTTCAACAAACAACAATCATACTCCATAATTAGCATTAGCACACTAGGTTAGCAAAACCTGCACTAACACTTAGAAGCGACTACAAGCATGCATCTCCAGGTCTAGATGCATCTCAAAAACCACAAAAAAACATTCGAAACTATCTCAAAATATTCCAAATCATTGGAATATTCACCACAAGTATTGTAGCCACTTGAAACTTAAGAAAACCTTTACTTTGTGTAACCATAAACACTGACACAAACATCCAACACATCAAAAAACCTTATAGAATACAAAAACACCTAAAAATTCAAGGGAAGGTAGATATAGAATATATAAGCACATTCCCAGATCGATAAGATAAGAACCTTCACTGTAGAGAAATATAGAGCAATCTAATTTCTCCTAGACACCCTATTTCACCAGACAAACATATTGTCAAACACATCTTCCACTTTAGTATCCAGAACCTAAAACTCTAGATATAGAACTTCTAAACACTTCTAATCATCATATTTAAACCACAGGATTATATTCAACCATGAAGAAATGGGAAACAAAACAATGAACACCACTCTATCACACTAAACTCTTTTCTATTCAAATTTTCTCAAAAGCACTTAAAAATCAAAACTGGTAATATCTTTGCAAAAAATATGGAACATCTAAAATGCCTCTCATCAACTACTATACATCCACCTATCTATACAAGCACAACTTCTACAGCTATACTAAAGTAAGACATCAATGACAACACCAACAATGTGTTGACATCAATACCAATAACTCTAGGATTCCAACAACTCCAATGCTAGGGGTTGACATCATCAACACCAGAAATATTCTAACATTCTCATCATACAATGGGTTGAAATTGATGCAGGAGCATCTAGTGGTGTAAGGGCAATCCCGCATCACCCAAAAAAAGAGTTTAATTTCATGTTGTTAGTTTCTTAGATGTTTTTGCATTTCTGGATACCCTTTTCATCATAATGTAATTCCCAATTGATGGTTTTACTTTTCTATTCCTGGGTTGAAAGATATTGTAGTTCTAGTCTCCTAGAATTGCACCTAGAAACCTTCCAATCAGATTTGAGGCACTAAATAGTCCTGAAATGGCCCTCAAACTTTTCAAAATTAGCGTAATGATTTTGAGCACATTCTTGACTCCGAGACCTTTCCAATGGTTCAAATAGTTCAAAAAATAGAGTCCCAAATCAAAATTTATGCCTCCTAGAAGTTTGCACACTTTCTAGAAGATACTAATTTTTGAATGTACTTTTGAAATTTGAATTTCAAGTTGTAATTTTCAACGCCAAACCACCAAAAACTCAAATTTGAATGTTGTTTTGGCTGCAAACTAAAAAGGGAGCTCTATTTATGGGCAGGTTTCTATTTTTTGTGTAACTTTTTGGAGACAAGTTCACATACTGCAAAAAGGGGTTTTTATGTAATTCTATAGTTTGCATATTTCCAGAACTTAAGGATATCAGATCCTCTGCATGTAAGAAGATCATTTTCAAAATAATAAAATAAAATTCTCTATTTGGTGTGTTAATTTTTTGTGTCTCGGGTTGCACCCTCGTCAGGTGGTATCAGAGCGAGGTTTTCTTGAGCATGTGGAAAGATCACCGATTGTGAGACAGTTCACACCAGTACCATGGTGGTGGGTCGAGGTCAAGAAAGATACCTCCATGAGTGATGCCTGGTAGGCATGGCAGTGCCAAAGGTGGTCGAGGTCGAAGAAATGTTGGTGGAAGAGATCCACTGGTGGCTGAGGGTTTCAGAGCCCTCTAGAGATAGATTGATGCATTGCAGGATAGCAGATGAGAAGAGGGTTAAACCTGAGAAGGAGAGAGGAAAGTGAGGATGAAGAAGAGGAGGAAGATTTAGATGTAGAAGAGGAAGAAGAAGCAATTGATCAAGACCAAATGTGGCTAATAAGGGCCATTTCAAAGATCAGGAAAAGACCTATAGCAGAAGTCCTTAGTTATTGCGGAAGTCTGAACCGGAAGAGTTGATCAATTGAATCAATGAGTTGGAAGAATATTTCAAGTATGAGGAGATAGAGGACGTAGATCAGGTCATTTTTGCAAAAATGAAGTTGAAGGGACATGCTAGTATTTGGTGGAAATATGTCCAGTTGGAGAGAAACCAAAGAGGAAAAGGAAAGATCACCAGATGGGATTGCATGGTGGAGAAGCTAAAAAAGCAGTTCATACCAGTGGACTATGAGCTAGATCTACTAAATAAATTACAAGGGTTGAAGCAAGGAAGAAAATTTGTGAAATAATATATTGAATATTTTTACAAGATGATCATCATAACGGGTCATACAAAGGCTAGCAAGGAGAAGGTATCTCGTTATCTTAATGGGTTACGACTGAGCATTCAGGAGAAGCTAAGCCTGGTCAGAATGACCACCATTGAGGATGCATACTAGTTTTCTTTGAAAGTTGAAGAGAAACTGAATAAAAGATTTGAAAACAAGCAAAAAGGATGAGGAGGTCAGAGCAGAAAGGGTAGTGGAAGATCTTTTGGAAGCCGAAATGATGATGAGAAGAAAAATGAAGATGTGGGTACTAGTCAAAAGCAAAAGAATGATAACTTCTACTGCCCTCATGATCAAAATAGTGGTGACCAAAGAGGTAGAGGACGAGGGAGATCTGGACAAGGATCCAGAAGAGATGGTTTCAGAGGAACGTGTTTCCAGTGTGGTGAAGGACATTAAGCCTATGAATGTCCACAACATCAAGGAAGGGAAGAAAAAATTCTAGAAGGTCGTGAAAGGGTTGCACATGTAGATGGGGAAGCTCAAACTAAACATTCAGATGATGCTGAAAGGGGAGAAGCCCTAGTGATTAGAAGAGCACTGGTTCAACTGAAGAGAAGGAACCCAAATAGAGGAAGAATTTGTTCCACATAAGGTGAAAATGTGAAGGAAAATTTTGTGATGTCATCATTGACAGTGGGAGCACCGATAATCTTGTGTTAGAGGAGATGGTTCCAAAGTTGAAGTTGAAGACAGAAAGGCATCCACATTCGTATCAGATTTCTAGGTTGTAGAAGGACCACAAAGTTATGGTCAATGATAAGTGCCTAGTGAAGTTCAAGATTGGGAGCTACCATGATGAGGTACTCTATGATATCATCCCCATGGATGCATGTCGCATGTTGTTGGGGAGGCTGTGGCAGTTCGACAGGTGAGCTATAGATGATGGCCATGCAAACACTTATTCCGTGATGAAGGATGGGATTCATTACAAGTTGAAACCCCTGAAGGAGGCCAAAGAAAAGGTATGTAGTAGTGCTAGAATCTATTATGTTGATGGAAGAATTTTTTTACAAGGTATGAAGCATGAGCGTGTGTGCTATGCATTGATTCCTAGAGTGGGTAAGGAGGATAGTGAGAAGGTGATAGTAGAAGCTTTTGGGTTGTTGGATGAGTTTCAGGATATTGTTTCTGATAACGTACCTAAGGGTTTACCACTAGTGAGGAAGATCAGTCATCAGATTGACTTGATCACTGGAGCCAGTTTTCCAAATAAGGCAGCTCATAGAATGACTCTAACAGAAAATGAGGAGTTAAAAAAACAATTTCAAGAGTTGTTGAGAAAGGGTTTGATTCAAGAGAGCCTGAGCCCATGTGCACTACCTACAGTACTAGAACCAAATAAGGATGGGGAGTGGAGGATGTGTATAGACTCCCTGGCCATAAACAAGATAACAATCAAGTACATATTTCCCTTGCCAAGGATGGACAACCTGATGGATTGCTTGAGTGGAGCTCAGTACTTCACAAAGATTGATCTGAAGAGTGGTTACCACAAGATCCAGATTCGAGAGGGAGATGAATGGAAGGCTACCTTTAAGACCAAAGAGGGCCTATATGAGTGGTTAGTCATGCATTTTGGGCTAACCAATGCATCGAGCACATTCATTTGGCTCATGAATGAGGTACTGAAAGAGTTTTTGGGAAGTTTTGTTATTGTGTTTTTAGATGATATTTTGATTTTCAGTAGGACTTTGGATGAGCATTTGATGCATATTCAGATAGCCTTTGAGAAGTTAAGAGAGGAGAAGTTTTTGATTAATTTGAAGAAGTGTAGTTTTGTGAAGAAGGAGCTAGTGTACATGGGGTTTTTTTGTCTCGGTAGAAGGTCTCAAGATGGACCCAGAGAAGGTGAAGGCTATTCTGGAATGGCCTACCCAAAGAATTTCTACTGAGGTGAGATCTTTCCATGGTTTGGCTAGTTTTTACAGAAATTTCATTAGAAACTTCAGTAGTATTTGTGCACCCCTGACTGAAACAATGAGAGGGGATAGAAAAGATTTCAAGTGGACCACTGGAGCAGTGAAAAGTTTCAAACTATTGAAATAGAAGGTGACATAGCAGCCTATTCTAGCCTCCTAGATTTCAATAAGGTGTTTCAGGTGGATTGTGATCCTAGTGGTTGTGCCATTGGAGCAGTGTTGAGCCAAGAAGGTAAGCCCATTGCCTATTTTTGTGAAAAGTTAAATGATGCCAAGAGAAAGTATTATGTATATGATCATGAATTTTATGCAATAGTTCAAGCACTAAAGAAATGGAGTCATTATCTATTGCCGAAGGAATTTTTCTTGTATACTAATCATCAAGCATTACAATATCTGAATAGTCAGGGAAAATTAAATTAGAGGCATATGAAATGGGTAGAATTTTTGTAGAGCTATAACTTTGTTCTAAACCATAGGAGTGGGAGGTCGAATAGAGTTACAGACTCCTTAAGTAGGAGGTAGACATTGATGACATAGATGCAAATTGAAGTGGTTGGGTTCAATGAACTCAAAACATTGTATCTAGAAGATCCTAATTTCACAGAAGCTTGGAAAGCTTGAAAGGAGCCTATTACAGTGGACAGGACAAGGTGGCTAGATTTCATAATTCAAGATGGCATGTTGTTTAAAGGAAGCCAATTGTGTATTACAAGGAGTTCCATGAGGGATAACTTGATTAAGGAGAAGCACAATGGAGGAATGGCATGACATTTTGGTCGGGATAAGACCATTGCAATTATTAGTGAGCATTATTATTGGCCTTAATTGTCACAAGATGTAAAGAAGTATGTACATAGTTGTAGGGTATGTCAGATGCTTAAAGGAGTGAGCCATAATATAGGGTTATATCAGCCCTTACCTATACCAGAGAGGCTGTGGGAGGATATAAGTATGGATTTTGTTCTTGGTTTGATAAGGACATAGAGAGGGAGTGATTCAATATTTGTGGTGGTTGATAGGTTTTCAAAAATGGCACATTTCATTCTATGTCAGAAGACCCATGATGCAGTCCACATTGCTGACTTGTTCTTCAAAGAGGTGGTGGAGCTACATGGTCTACCAAAGAGTATTGTCTTAGATCATGATACCAAATTTGTGAGATACTTTTGGAGGACCTTGTGGAAGAAGTTGAGAATGGAGTTGAAGTTCAGTTTTGCACACCATCCACAAATAGATGGGCATACGGAGGTTGTGAATAGGAGTCTGGGTAACCTACTGAGATGCTTGGTAGGAGATAAACCCAATGGATGGGACTTCATCTTACCCTAGGAAAAATTTTCTTACAACAATTCTGTCAATAGAAGCACTAGTAGATCACCATTCCAGATTGTGTATGGAGGAAGCCCTAGAACAACTGTAGAATCAAGGAAGATGGAACAAGAGAAGATAAGTGTCGAAGCTGAATATTTTGTAGAGCACATCAAGGATATACATGAGAAGGTAAGAGAACATATTAACAAGATGAATATGCAGTATAAGGCCAAGGCAGATCAAAAAAGAAGGAATAATGAGTTTCATATTGGTGATGAAGTAATGGTCCACTTGAGGAAAGAAAGGTTTCCAATGGGAACCTATAACAAACTGAAGATGAAGAAATTTTGTCCCTGCAATATTTTGAAGAAGCATGATTCAGGGAATGTATATGAGGTAGAGTTGCCAGATGGAGTCAACATTTCCCTTGTGTTCAACATTTCATATTTGATAAAGTATCATGAAGGTGGAACAGAGGAAGCACTAGCAATAGGTTAGTATGACATTCCAACACCTACTTCAAAGAAGGAGGAGATTAAAGCAATCCTGGATGGCCATGTGGGAAGGAGTACCAAAAATAGACAATATGAAGAATATTTGGTGAAATGGAGAGGAAGTCCTGTGCAAGATTCATCCTAGCTATCTAAGGTAGAGGTTGACCATTTGGGTTTTCCCCAACCATCTGAGACATGATGGGGTCACTTCTCAAACTACCCTGGGTGTTTAATGCAGGAGCATCCAGTGGTGTAAGGGCAATCCCACATCACCCAAAAAAAGAGTTTCATTTCATGTTGGTAGTTTCTTAGATGTTTCTACATTTTTCAACACCCTTTTCATCATAATGTAATTCCCAACTTACAGTTTTTGTTTTCTTTTCTTGGGTTGAAAGATATTGCAGTTTTAGTCTCCCAAAATTGCACTTGAAAACCTTCTAGGTCAGATTTGAGGCGCTAAATGGTCCCGAAACGGCCCCAAAAATTTCCAAAATTAGAATAGAATATTTTGTGAACGTTTTTGACTCCGAGACCTTTCCAACAGTTCAAATGGTTCAAAAAATAGAGTCCTGGATCAAAAATTATGGCTCCTGGAAGTTGGCGCACTTTCTAGAAGATACTAATTTTTTAATGTACTTTTGAAATTTGAATTTGAATTTGTAATTTTCGATGCCAGACCACCAAAAACTCAAACTTTAATGTTGTTTTGGCTCCAAACCAAAAAGGGAGCTCTATTTATGGGTAGGTTTTTCATTTTTGTGTAACTTTTTGGGGACAAGCTCGCATACTGCAAAAAAGGGGTTTTTCTATAATTCTGTAGTTTACATATTACCAGAACTTGAGGATATCAGATCCTCTGCATGTAAGAAGATCATTTTCAGAATAATAAAATAACATTCTCTATTTGGTGTGTTAATTTTTTGTGTCTCGGGTTACACCCTCGTCAAAAATTAATGAAAACACCCAAACAACTCACAAACAAGTCAAGCATGTCCAACAATCTCCCCCTTTGTCATTGATGACAACATGATTATGAAAAACCATCAACAATAAAAGAAACCAATAATAACTCTGTAACAAAAAACAAGCAACACTCCCTTTATTGGGGCATCTCTCACTCTTCATATTCTCATTCTCTTGCTCATGAATGTACTCTCTACCCATGTGGTATTTAGACCATATTCTCTTTTGTACTATTTTTTTTTAACCAAATCTCTCTCCCTTTGATATAAATGATAAGGGGCCATAGACACACCCAACTCTCTTTCTTATATTGAACTCTTTTGCTCCCCCCATTTGACAACATTCAAATGGAAAGCCTACACCTTTCACACATCATCTACATAGGAATTTTCTATTTTCCCTTTTGATATTTGCATATGTACACCACTTTGACACCATTTGAGACACCAACATGTGATTGCACTACACTTTACTGCACTTACTTTTCTACACTCTCCCCCTTATGGGTACAAAATATGATCCATCTAATTTTGCCAACCAATAATACTATTGCCTGCTCTACTAAGAGTAGCCTTCATTAGTCCAAAACAAAAAGAATAAATATTTAAAATTACTCCACCAAACTAATGCACACTCTTATGCATCTAATTGAAAGATGGAGGGGAAATAACTGATAAATTCTACAAGAGATACTCAAATGTATCTTTAGGAAGAGCCTTTCTAAAAATATCAGCAACTTGATCCTTTCTAGGTACATACTCTAGGTTCACCTAATTTTCTACAACCTTGTCTCTCAAGAAGTGATATTGAATTGAGATATACCTTGTTCTTGGATGCATCATCAAATTCTTTGATATATTGATTGCACTTGTACTATCATACATGATAGAGATAGGTTCATCATATGAAATTGTAGTATCCTTCAATGTGTGCTTCATCCATAACGCCTATGTGTAGCAAGATGTTGCTGCAATATACTCTTCTTTTGTAGTAGATAATTACAACAAGTCCTTCTTCTTACTCAACCGTGAAACCAATTTTATTCCAAGAAGGAAAGCACCTCCACTTGAACTTCTTTTTTCATCCACACAACCTACCTATTCTACATCAGTATAGGAACTTAAAGAGAAATCAATATCCTTTGAATACAATAGACCATAGTCCATAGTGCCTTGCAATGATTTGAATATTCTCTTTATTTCTACTATATGTGATTCTCTAGGATCTTCTTGAAATTTGACCACAAGAAAAACTTCATTCATGATATCCGATCTAGTAGCAATTTGATATAGTAGTCCACCAATAATTGATATGTACTTGCTCTGATTAGTCTTAAGAGATTCATCATTCATGCTCCACTTGCAACTAGTAACCATAGGAGTACATATTGGTTTAAATCCTTCCATTCAAAACTTTTGAATCATTTCCTTGACATACTTTTTTTCTTAGACTGCAAGAATCAGTTGAGTATCCATCCCCCTATAAACTGTAGTACACTTGGTAAAAAAATTTCATGTGACTGATGACACTAACACAACACGCCCTCTAGTGCCATGGGGATAGTGGGGAGACTAGACCTCGTGACCTATTTCCTAAAATAGGATGCTTTAGCCAATCAAGCTAGGCCCACCGCCCCTTCCTTTACATACTTTGACTATGAAATGAACACTCCTTTTTCTATCTAACTAGTTTGTAGCCCATGGAAGATATTCATTTCCCCAAACATTGACATCTCAAATTCATTTTGCATCTCATTTGTAATATTCTTACAATTTTTTGTCATTTCCTCCAAAGATTATATCATCAACATACACAACCACAATCAATATTTGATCCTTCTCAACTCTAAAGTAAATATTGTTATTTGCAATACCTTTATTGAATCCCTACTACAAGTACCTATCCAATCTTTCATACCAAGCTCTAGAATATTTCTTGAGCAAATACAATTCCTTCTTCAATCTACAAACCATATTAGGATCATCTAATAACTAAAATCCTTTTGGTTTTTCAATGTATACCTCTTCTTCCAGCTCACCATTCAAGAATGCAAACATCACATCCATTTGATAAACCCTAAAGTTCTTATGTGCTGCAAAGGCCAAAAACATCCTAATGGCCTCCATTCTTACCAATAGAGCAAATGTCTCCTCAAAATTTATTCCTTTCACCTGTGAGTAGTCCTTAAACACAAGTCTACCCTTATTTTTGACAACTTCTCCATTCTCATTCAACTTGTTTTGGAATACCCATTTAGTTCCTATTACATTCTTGTTTGCTAGTCTTGGGAATAATTCCCAAGTTTGATTCTTCTCAATCTGCACTAGTTCTTCTTCCATAGCTTTATACCAAATCTCATCCTTACATTCCTCAATCACCATCTTAGGTTCTACTTTGGAAATTAGACACAAATTTACCTATTCTTCTACCATAACAACTTTTCTTCTTGTCAACATGCCTTTGCTTTTATCACCAAAAATTTGATCTTCAAAATGATTCTTCTACACATTCTTAAGAGTATTAGGAATCCTTTTTGGAGCTTTGTCCTCTTCAACCTGCATCTCATTTTTCTTTTCTTCTCCTTAATCATATTCTCTCTAAAATTCTCATCAAATTCATATCCTTCTCTTAGTATTGAGCTTTTATGTGGTTCTTCATCTACTTTGGCACTTGCACTTTCAACTATCTTCTTTTGCCTCTTATAGAATATCCAAGATTCCTTCATCTAACCTTGCATCAAAGTTTCCCAATTTTTCTTCATCTCTTCTGATATAACATTTTCTTCCAAACTAAACCAAATATTTTAAGGTGTAAGTGCTATGTCTCTTTTTCTCAATTAGGGTCTTTCACCTAAAGGAAAGAGATAGATCTCACACCCAAAATCTAGGTGGTTCGCTCAAAGTAGTGTATGTATGATGAAATTATTCCTAAATGTAATGATATAGATTAAAAAAACTAGTAAAAGCTATTGATTACTAAATAAAAACTATTGAAATGCAACTTGTTGGAAAACACATTGTGTAATGCAAAAATGCCTAGAAATGAAAGTAAACCGTAACATAAACTAATGAAACTAAAAGTGAGCACCTGATATCTTGATGAAGACTAGAAATTACATTTGGAATGCTATTGATCCTAATTTTTAGGCCTGGTGGGACTCACTCACCATTTTGGGTGAAATCAGTCCCAGTTCTATGAAATTGTTTTGGAGCCTGTTTCAGATAAATGGGTATCCAAAAATGTAGAAAAAAAAAATTAGGCCTGAAAGTGGGACTCATTCACCACCCATGGAAATTGAGTCCACTTTTTAATTTCTAAAGATTCAAAGGTGGAAACAGGAGCCTTTGGTTTGCACTTTTTGCTTCTCTAGGTGTCTAGTCCTAAAATTGTCCAATTCGGACCTGAAAGTGACTTTTTGTGGGTATTTTTCCTTACAAAATGAAGAGAAGACTTAAAAAAAATTTCAACTTGATTCTTAATGATTTCCAGTCTTCCAAGATGCCTAAATTTTCAAACACAAAAGACAAGAAAGAGAGATGTTGGATGTTAGGGCATGTGGGTTTGCCTTGGTCAAACCCCTTTTAGGTAATTAAACCAAAATGATGAAAGAATGTAATGAAGCATGAAATAATGGAGTTATTATCTTTCCATGATGTTTGATCTTGAATTTATACAACAAGACATGAAGAATCCACCCTTGAATGTCTTAGGAAGCTATCTTGATGACTTGCAATGATGAAACCCTAACTTGCTTGACTTGATAGAGAAGATAGATGATGAATGAATGATGAGAGATGCGTGAATGAGTTATGAGATTATGAATTAGGGCTTATAAGGTTGTATTTATAGGAAATCCTCCTAATTTTCCTGTTAATTGGATCCCCAAGGATGACATGTAAAAATAATAAACTTAATTTTTTGTTTTTCCCACTCAAAGGTAAAAAATGGCCCAAATGGGACTCATTTTCCACCTTGGTTGAATTAGTCCCACCTAACAGGGACTCATTCACCATAGGTGGTGAATTAGTCCTAGTGGGGCCCATTTTACAACTAGGATGCTAGGAAGTAAGGAAATAAGGTTTTTATGGTGACTAGGTCAAATATTTTATCAAATATTACCTCGGGATGCATAATATGGGTTAATAGGGGCCTATTAGTGATTATACAAAGGACAATTATCGCTTGGGACACATAATTAAATGTGAAAGTGTGATTAAATACAATTTACAACACTAAAATGAGTTCCACATAGCCTAGGAAGGCACAACATCCAATGTGAATGTGTAAAACACATTACAACACTAGATTAAAGTTTATTTTACAAGCCTTCTAGATTGATGTGAAGATGGAATTAAATACATTTTATAAAGTGGAAAGAAGGGGAAATGGGTTCATTAATTCTAGAAAAGAGTGAAAGTCTCTTACAAAACTTTACAACACCTTTGTAAGACATCATTAAATGCATTTGAAAGGGTCCAAGACCTAGTGTGGATGTGAGAAAAACCTCACAACACTAAATAAAGGCCTCATTAAGTCCCGTCTATCATCAATTATTCCCAGAATCAAGCAAGTTTCCTTTTTTCTATTATACATTTAGCCCCCACTTTAGTGAGAGGATGAAATTGATTCAAACTCACACTAAAGTACACATTCAAGAGATGTTTGATCATACCAATGCAAATGACAAAGGATAACAAAGATCAAAGGAGGTTGCGTAAGCCCCCAAGATCCAAGATTCTAAGTCAAAGCAACATAAGTGCAAGAGGACATATACAAGGTGAAAGACATGTAGTGAAACATGATATGCAATCATGCAATGGAAAGAACTAGAAGAGTGAAAATAAAAAGGTGGATCAATCTTCAACCATTTGTCAAACTAGTTGTGGATCAGATCTAGGCTGTTTGTCCAAAATGCATACTCACTTTGGGGCAATATAAATCTTGGCTATCTGCTGGGTGAGAAGTCCATGACATACTCACTCTGGGGCCATGAAAATTTTGGTTGTCCATGGGGTGAGAAGTCCCCAAGGTGGCTATGGGGAAATTCGTGTCATGGAATGGGCTTCCCACTCAACTGTACAAAAGTTATACCTCTTGATAACTTTAATAAGGTGCCACAATGAAAATGATCTTCGAGCTTTATGAGGTAAGCAAAACTTTGTATGCTTGACACTCATAGACATTGTAAATGTTTCCAAGAGAGGATAAGTGCAAATGGTCTCATCTTGTTTCCAAGAGAGGACAAGTGCAAGATCCCATCCTAGGCAACATAGTACCTAATGTTTCCAAGAGATGAAATCACAAGGAAAAAGAAAATCACACAATGAAATGTTAGTGGTGATGTATGCCCCCAATTTAAAGCAGTTGCAAACACTAGTACTGTGAGCAATTTCTTTAAAGTAGAAGAAAAGAACATGAGAGCTTACTCATAAAGCCTTATGCCAACTCATATGTTTCTGATAAGCTACCTGATGAATAAGGTAGTATGTTACATGCAAGCCAACTTAAGGCATGTCATCCACATCCCAAGCTTGCTCTTATATATTCATGAAAGGTTAACAACTAGCCAAATGAGGCAACTACAAGTTACATACGAGGACAAGGATGTCGAACCCCTTGCCCCCACTTAGTGCAGGACAAGGGTGAGCTGAAATGATTGATGAAATGCAAGCTAGAGTGAAAATAATCGTCAATTAGAGGAATTAGGTGCCCCCACATAGGGAAGTATACCAAACCCCTTAATATGTTGGATTTTACTACTCAAATCCTTACAGTCATTAGTGGAATGACCATAAAATCTATGATAGGCACAAAATGAAGTATTGTAATAGCATTTCTTTCGAGTTCGTGGAGGGAGAGAGATCAAGTGATCTTGGAGGAGTCTCAAAAAGATACCCGCTTGATCTGTTGTTTGTGGAAAAGAGAGGTATTGCTTAGTACAGGTTGTCATACAGGTTGTCATATCTACACAAGGCTCTTTAGATTGCCATATTTTTTTTACACTCTTATAGGAGGGAAAATAAATCAAATGCAAATATTGAGTGCTATGCGAGATGACACTAATGTTAAGCAAAGAGCTCCTTGTGTGTTTTGGTTCCGGAGAAAGATTAAGACCAGTAGTGTTAATTAGCTCAGGATGTACTATTGTTAAAGTTGGTTTAGAAGGATGTTTTGTGATAGTATTGATGTTAAGGGATGGCTTGTTTATCTTCATCAAAGGAAAATAACCAAGACCATAGTCATTTATTATGTGTTAGGCTCTATAGGGTTGTGGATACCTTGTTCTTGAGCACCACATCGTTTTCCACTGGATGTTGTTTCATAAGCTCATAACCTTTTCCATAAAGATTTTGCATCGCTTTTGAAGTAAGTAGTTGTTCATGATTAAGTTCATCAAAGGTTGTTGTGTAATTTGCTTTGTTGACTAAAGTGGTTGAGGAAGATGCTTTCAAAAGGTCATATGAATTTTTTGCTGACATTATTATTGTTTCTTTTCCCTTATTTGAATCTTTGTGGATAATTTTGTACTCACCCATGAAGTCATGTTAGAAATCTAAGGAACCCCAATCATCTTCTAATAGCATTGTGACTTGTTCAATATGTTGTGGTTTGTATTTTTTTGTGTGGGTTCTACATGTGTGGTTGGTGTTAGTGTGTTCAAGGGATTCTTTGTGTTTTTATCAATGTTTAAACAACTGTTTGGATGAGGGTTAGCTTCAACTGTGTACACTTTTTTTTTATAGATGTATTTAATTTTTTGATGAAGAGTAGAAGGCACAACATTCATTGCATGAATTGATGGTCATCCTAAGAGAAGGTTATATGCAAGATCGTTAGGCATAACATGGATTGATGTTTCCAATGTGGCCACTCCAACTGTAATGGGTAAAGTGATCACACCAAGTAGTTGTTTGCTTACATTTTCAAATCCCCTGATGGATAAAGGATCGGGTTGAATGTTGGATTTATCGACATGTAGTCAATTGAGAAGGTTCATTCCACATAGATTAAGAGTGGATCCAGTATCTACAAGAGTTCTCTTAATACCTTTTTGTTTTTATTGAGTGATGACCATGAAAGATTCATTTTGGTTTTGTACATCCAAAGGAGGGATCTCACTTTGGTGGAAAAAAATGTCAGCATTTATGGCTTGAATCATGGCTGCTAGATCATTTTTTGTATGTTAGAAGGGATAGGAACTTGTTATAAAGAATTTTCAACCATGTTGTGATAATGAGGGGAGACTTGAATGAGGTCCCATAAGGATGTCTTAGTAGGAGTATTCTTTAGTTGTTCGACAAGATTGTACTCCTTTCCAATAGGAGGTTCAAGGAAGATAGGCTTAGGGATGATAGGGTTAGGCAAGGGTAGGAGTTTTGTGGTTGGTTGAACTACGATTGTATATTATTTTTAGTGTTATATGTATGGGCAATAGTATTATAACTCAGTTGTTGCAATACATTATTCTGAGGTGGGTATAGGATGAGTTTAGGTTTGTTTTGAGTTGGAGGTTTATGTGAAGGGGGGTAAAGGATGAGATGAGGTTGACTAATGTTAACATCCCTTAGCAAGTGAGAACCTATATCATTATTGTGGTTCTTGTCTTGCATCATGATATCCTTCCTAGGAAGAGGGTTTTGAGAAGATCTACAAACCAAATTTTCTTGACATTCTAAGGTTGTTTTTTCTAAAAGGACTTCATCACAAGTAAGAGAATGATCAATGGTTGAATTATCTTTCCCAAGAAGGGTTTTGTTAGGTGGAGGGGGACAACCAAGATTCTCATGACCTTCATGGAATAAGTTTTCTATCATCAAAGTATCATCTTCACAACAATGGAAAATACTAGGAGAAGAAGAAATTATAGTGTCATGGTCATCTAAGGTTGTGTTATGTTGGTTCTGAATTTTTTTTCCACTGAGGTAACAGGAGAGAAACAACTAGGATTCACAAAAATATCATTAATTGATTCTTATACTAAAATATCTTCATCACCAAGAGGAGAGATATTATGAGAAGAACAAGTATGATCATTAGGAAAGGCCCAAGTTGTGGTCTCTGTCACTAAAACACTCTCATAGGGATGGGATAGGAAATGTTTCTTAACATGTCTAAATATGTAAGGTACGAGAATTTTTTGAATAAGAATGAAAAGAACATGTAACCATTTTATGCAATGTTTGAGCAATATGAACAATATATATGCAAAGATACAAAACACTTGTATCCAATGTATGCAACACCTTAATAATGTAAACAATGTATATGCAAGAATGCAAAGTACTTTTATCAAAATTATGCAAAGTTATGAATAGAAATAATGTGTATGAAAAAGTGAAAATGAATTTTATCAATGTTATGCAAAGTTTTAGAAATGTAAACATTTTTAGATCTAATGATGCTTGAGATTGAAATGATTTCAAAAATGACTACCCTAAATTGATGTTTTTGAGCTAGATGCATAAAAAAATGTTCCTAAAACTTTCTAGACTTATACTATATGATACTAGGAGGCTTAGGAAGCATAGAAATGAGGTTTATGATGCTATAACAGTCAATCAAAAATCTGGATAGGGATTGATTCGCTTAGCATGGTGAATGAGTCCCAGTAAGGGTTTTTTTGCAAAATTTTTAGAAATTTTGAATTGTTTTTGATGTGTTTGATGTTGTATGATGCAAACCTAAGATGTAGAAGTAGAATTTAAGAAAATTTTAAGGAAATTATATGCAAAAATGCAAGCTAAATGAGCTTTTTACTAATACAAGTTTTTGAAACCCTAGAATTGAAAACAATGAAAAATCTAATGCATGTGGGTATGTGCAAGATCATCATGGAAAAAATAGGCCCTTAAGTGGCAAAAAATTCAAAAAAATTAGAGTTAGGAAACTTGACATAAAAATTTGAATAAGTTATCTACATTATTTCAAAAATATGTAAGAATAGAATCTGTAGCAAATTGAATGTAGTTTCTAAACTACTAGGTTTTTTTAAAGTCTATTTGGTGAAAATTTCAAATTTCAATGCAGTAGTACTTAAATTTTAGGGAAAAATAACAAGTAGGTGTCTGTTTGACCACCATAACCACAATAAAATGATTATATTTTTTTATAAGATTTTAGATATAAGTAGAGGACTCATGTCTCGATGTGATGCATATTTTTTTGTAATTGTTTTCCAAGTAAATAATTAATTATAATTTTTTATTACAAATTTTAAAAATATAAAACTCATATGTTTGACCACCTTAACTTGGTAAAAATTCATAAATTATTTTTTTAATCCTATAGTATGCTAAGAATAGAATGTGACACATGTTTTGGATTCAAAAAGTGTGATACCATTGAAACTTTTTTTTTTTCAATTAGCCTATCAATGAGGACTTTAGTCATAATTCAAATAGAAATTTAATAATAATTATTTATTAAATTCAAAGTAAAGAATAATTTATATTGGTAGAAATTTGAGAATCTCCTTTAAAAACCCTTTTTTTTTAATCAATTTTGGGTAAAAAAAAGTCATCAGCCACATGGGCCATCATATCAGCTACATATCGCCACTTTTTGGCCCATCATGATCCTGCACATACCCATGCAAGCTATTCCTAGGATAATAATGGAATCCAAATTAGAAAATAAATTATTCTAGAAGCAAGTTCACCAAAATGAACCATAGATTTTAAGGTGTAAGTGCTATGTCACTTTTGCACAATTAGGGTCTTTCACCTAAAGGAAAGAAATATATCTCACACCCAAAATCTAGGTGATTCACTCAAACTAGTGTATGTATTATGAAATTATTCCTAAATGAAATGATATATATTCAATAAAATAGTAAAAGAAATTGATTATTAAATAAAAATTATTGAAATGCAACTTGTTGGGAAACACATTGTGTAATGCAAAAACACCTAGAAATGAAAGTAAATCGTAATAGAAACTGATTAAATTGAAAGTGGACACTTGAGATATTGATGAAGACTGGAAATTACATATAGAATTCTATTGACCCTAATTTTTAGGCCTGGTGGGACTCATTCGCCATGTTTGGTGAATCAGTCCTAGTTTTGTCAAATTGTTTCGGAGCTCGTTTTAGACAAATGGGTATCCAAAAATGCAAAAAACCAAAATTATTCCTAGAAGTGGGAATCATTAGCCACTCATGGAAAATGAGTCCACTTTTAAATTTTGAAAGATTCAAAGGTGGAAACAGGAGCCTTCGGTCTACACTTTATTATTCTCCAGTTGTCTAGTCCTGAAACTATCAAATTCAGACTTGAAAGTGACTTTTTGTGGGTATTTTTCCTTAGAAAATGAAGAGAAGACTTAAAAACTTTTAAAAATTGATTCTTAATGTTTCCAAGCTTTCAAGATTCCTAAATTTACAAACACACAAGATAAGAAAGAGAGATGTTGGATGTTAGGGCATGGGGTTTTGCCTTGGCCAAACCCCTTTTAGGTAGTTAAACCAAAATAATGAAAGAATATAATGAAGCATGCAATAATGGAATAATTACCTTTCCATGATGTTTTATCTTGAATTTTTGCAACAAGACATGAAGAATCTGCCCTTGAATGTCCTAGGAAGCTATCTTGATGACTTGCAATGATGAAACCCTAACTTACTTGACTTGATAGAGAAGATAGAAGATGAATGAATGATAATAGATGTGTGAATGAGTTATGAGATTATGAATTAGAGATTAGAAGGTTTTATTTATAGGAAACCCTCTTATTTTTCCCGTTAATTGGATCCTTGGGCCAACATGTAAAAATAATAAACTTAAATTTCATTTTTTCTTGCTCAAAGGTAAAAAATGGCCCACATGGGACTCATTTGCCACCTTGGGAAAATCGGTCTCACCTGGTAGGGACTCATTTTCCACAGGTGGCGAATTAGTCCTAATGGGGCCCATTTGATAGCTAGGGTGTTAGGAAGTAAGGAAATAAGGTTTTTATAGTGACTATGTTAGATATTTCATCAAATATTACCTTAGGAAGCATAATATGGGTTAATAGGGGCCTATTAGTGATGATGTAAAGGTCAACTATGACTTGGGACATAGAATTCAAAGTGAAAGTGTGATTAAATACACTTTACAACACAAAAATGAGGTCCACATAGCCTCAGAAGGCACAACATCCAATGTGAATGTGTAAAATACATTACAACACTAGATTAAAGTTAAGATTAGCTTACAAGCCTTCTAGATTGATGTGAAGATGCAACGAAATACATTTTATAATGTTAATTAACAGAAAATGGGTTCATTAAGTCTAGTAAAGCATGAAAGTCTCTTACAACACTTTACAATACCTTTTCAAGACATCGTTAAATGCATTTGAAAGGGTCCAAGACCTAGTGTGGATGTGAAAAACACCTCACAACACCAAATAAAGGCCTCATTAAGTCTAGTCTATCATCAAATATTCCCCAAATCCAGCAAGTTTCCTTTTTTCTATGGTACACAAACACTCTAAAATATCTGATCTAGTAAGAGTTCTTCCATACCATAGTTCATAGGGAGTCTTTGAACTGCTTAATTTTGCTTGTACTCTATTAATTATGTATGTTTCACTGTAAATAACTTCTCTCCAATAGACATCTAGTATATTTTCTTCCTTCAACATTTTCCTTGCTACTTCCTGAACTATCATCTTCTTTCTCTCGACCACTCCATTCTACTGAGGAGTCTTAGGAGTTGACAAATGGCTCTTTATCCTATGATCATAAAAATTGTTAAACTCATTGGGGGTGAACTCTCCACCTCTGTCAAACCTTAAACACTTGATTTTCAAATACATTTCATTCTCAACTATAGCTTTAAATGCGTTAAACTTTTCTAGAGATTTAGATTTTTCTCTAAGAAAAGTTTCCCAAGTCATTCTAGAGTAATCACCAATTAACAACATGAAATACTTGTCACCTTGAAAGATTCTTATTCTTGTAGCTCCACATAGGTTTGTATGCACCAACTCCAAAGGTCTTGCAGTAGAATATTCTTTGATATTGAACCTCTTTCTTGTTTGCTTCCAATCTATCATTCCTTGCAAACTGCATTGATTGATTGAGTGCATCAACATAAATTTTCTCTCTTTTTTACTATAGAGGGAATTCTTAATGCATTTTACTTAATTATGAAGGTTTGAACATATTTTTCATGTTGCTACAAAGAAATTAAATGTTAGAAATATACCTTACATACACTACAAAGCCTTACGATTATTATGTGTGGTGATCTTGTGACTTCTAGAGTAAAATCTTGCCTCTATATATGTATACCTTGTTTTATGTAATTAATGTTGGTCATTGATCCAATTTGTATTGGATATTTGTAGCTTCTTGTGGAGGATTAATTTATGCATTTACATGCTTGTAAATGTGTGAGATGCATGTTTTATATGAATATATGATAGTGTATTCAAGCAAGGTTCTCTTCATGGTTGGATGTATCCATGCTTAATTGAGACATATTAGGGGATTTTGTGAGTGTGATACATAGTTTCTTAAATCACATTCTCTAATTTGATTGTATTGGAGATAAATTCATGAAATGAAACTAAAAAACATGGATTTTTTTTTTAATAGTTCTCCTCTCCTTAATGCGCATTATATAATTTTGAAATGATATAAATTATTGAAGAAGGTTTGGTCATAAATTGCCCCTTGTCTCTTTAATTTTTCATATATGTATGTCTAGATCCTGTAATCATATTCATAAGATATCTCTTCTTCTTATTTTTTAACATTGTTGCCTAGTGAGGTAGGCATTGGTCTCAACTAATTGAATAATCAATCTTTTTATTTGAATTATATCTTAAATCATTATCCTTTGCCAATATGGGATTATATTTTTTAGCATATGAGTAACTCTATATTATAACTATTGGTAGTTGTTACATAAACTTGATAATGATTAATTTTAATAGAAGTGTATTCATGTGAATTTTATGTTACACGTCTTCGAAAGCATAAGGGGACACACCAAAGAATATATAAATATATTTCACATCTTTCATTGCATGTACAAACTCTCTTCGATCTAATTAATTGAGGTATTATTATTTTATCTTATAGAATTACCATGTTATGAACTTTGTGACTTTCAATTGGACTTTAATTATACATTGTGTATGGTTGTTGAAGGATTTCATATGTGGTTTTCTATTTCTCTTTAATTGATATAATAATGACCTCTAGGATTACCCTCACTAGTCTAATAGAGCCAAACATTTACATGGGATATCATTTTGTATTATTCGGTATATACCTTTCTATTTTCTAATCAAGAGTTCTAGCTCATTCACTCTAGGTAACATTTCCTTGATCCTGAGATTTGAGCCTATTCTCTATGACTGTGTATAACAATCTTGATCATCAACAAGTTCTGCAACTTTTAATTAATGTTCTCTCTCTTTATTATGATTGTTGACTCAATATTTAGTGGTCCAATGTTCCTTCTTTAAACTAAAATAGAGTTTTAATTTTTCCTGATGATTGTCAATTCTAGACTCTCTCTTACGAATTCTTCTATTCTAGACTCCCTATTCATAATTGTATAAACATCTTTCAGTCATATCCCATATCCCATTGTATATTCTCTATATAAGAAGAAATAAACCGTGAAGAGGCACTTTTTGGTATGTCCTACTACTTCAAACACGCTTGAAAATTATTCTTACATTGTCTTTATGGCACCTTTGACCTTCCACTCTCATGTAAGGTGTCACAGATTTAATGTTTTGAACAATACATTCCTTAAGCTTGTGAAGAAATGATTCTTAAACATATTTTGAGATTAACATATAGTCTTTTCTTGTCGAGAGATGGTTCTTAAACACATTTTGAGTTTAATGTTTTGTCTTTTCTCGCTTCACTTAAACATTTTCATTATTTCAAATTTTCTGAAGGGTTAAAGGAAAATTAATTATCTGTCCAGCCAATTGGTTTTAAACAAGAAAGCTTTTTATTCGACTAATAACCTCATTCATATGCAAAGGTTGTAAATATTTAAAATCTTTTAAAATAGAAACATTCACCTTCAACCACTTAAGGAAATGTATTCTTTTCCATTTTAATTTTCCTTCTATTAAATTGTATTCTAAAGCTTTAACTCCATTCTTATCATTGCACATCACACAATATGAAGATTTAATAAAATCAACGCTCAGTTTCGTTAGCAGAAGAAAATGAATAAGGTCATTGGACCTGTGATCATTGATACTGTACACACGAGTCTGAAAGGTAGACTCCCATATGCAGCCCTGTTTTATTGTTTGCAGCACTTAGGATCTGGAATATGGCTTGCGCAATTGATACAGGATCGTAAGATGTCCACAACTTGAAACAGATTAGAACTTTCTTTGTTGTAGTCACTATCTGCAGCAGCATTTACATTAGTCTTAAGGTTATATCGAGCAGAAACTTGCAGGGTACACAGAACGGTTACGACAAGAAGCACTACCATGACTCTCAAAAGCATTGATCCCGCCATATTCACTGCTGAAGAGCGTTCTTTCAAAATGAAAGCTGTTCAGGTTACAAATGAACAACTGAGCGGAAACAAAAGAACAGTTGATGGGAAGCGGTGAAATATATGATAGGTTGGGAGAGAGCAGATGAAGATGGTATTTAGGCCATGCAAAGGAGGCCGTATTTATAGAGACGCTAAGGATAGACGATCGAAGTAGTTGACTATTGTAAGTCAGAAGATTTTAAGGAGGACCCATTCAAAATTTCAGTCGCATAGGGGCCTGTGAGACCCTGAACAAGTAAGAAGATTTTACTAATCCAAATATAAAATCTTCGCTTCAAATCCGCGTTTTTCATTGTTCAAACCTCAAACGCGTTTGGGAGACATTAAATGTACAGTTTCTCGTTTGATCGTAGCGATTACATTGACCTTTTCTTTCGCTTTCGTTGGGCAGCTTTGCCTCCTCCTGTCCATGTCTTATTAAAACATCGTTCTCAAGTGATTTCTAAACGTCGTCGCTGTTCGACACACGCTTCATCAACAGGGATTTTCCTGCACCCACCATGCCGTGGATACCCAGAATAGAGTGTTGTTCGTCCTCAAGTAGATTCATTCCTGAGAGCATGGAATAAGTGTTGACGGCCCCATAAAGCAGTTAATTAGATAATTACTATTTAAAGTCAAAATCCGTCAATTTAGTGGCACTTTCAGTTGAACACCGTGTGTATGTTTTTATTTTTAAACTGTTAATTTTTTCGTCTAAGTGGCAATGCGCATAACTTTAATATTTGCTTCTATTGACTTTGGGACGTGGTCTGATATGGTTTCCTCTTCATGAATAGTGTGTATCATTGTAATGGTGAGTTTTTCTTATTCATTTTCATTTACTTTTCTTTTTCTATTTAATTTGGAGGAGATTTTTTATATATTGATATATAAATAAATAGTATAATTATGTGTGAAATTGGATCTTCTGGTCTTTATCACATATCTATCTATTATACATAGTATTATAGATGTATTCTTTATCCTTATTCATGAGTCTATACATTTTCATATAGTTGCACTATTGAATTATTTATTACACCTATGTATGTGGTAAAAAAATATCTACTTCAAAATCTATGGATTACCTTCTAACACCCACTAAAACAATTGCTCATGTATTGATATTTAGGGCCATTCTTCAAGAATTCTTAGCCTTTCTCCTATGTTCAGATTTATTTGTATGGGCCCGTAAGCTCTATATTATCAAATAATAAATTTTAATGTTGTGTGGAGATCACCATTAAAATGAATGTGTTGGCAAGTGGAATGGTGTTCATCATATTTTGTGTTAAGGAAAAGAAGCGTGGACTATTATAATTACTTATATACTAGATGTAATATATACATATTGTTGTATGCAACACAAGGAAAAGTAAATGTACATATATTCTTGAAGAAGAGGATCATTAAGGCTTGGTTTGTCTTAGAGTTCATTTGTCTCAAGAATTTCCAACAACCATTAGATGGAGATGAGATTAAGCGACTCTTGGATCTATTTGAGCTAATAACTTCCATAAATTATAATATAGGTCCACGGAATTGGTGGACTAAGTGCATAGTTAGCAATGTTAGGCTACTTCTAGTGTTGTCTTTTGTGCATGCAAGCAATACATCAATAAATATTTTAATTTTCCAAAGGAAATGTATTAATAAATATATAATGTGTGTTTTTAGTGGAAGATGATGCCATCACCCTATGACATAGAAAGTTGTTGAAACTCTTGGTACATGCCTTCAGTTTTATGTTCATGAGCTCCTAAACATTTTGAATATTAAATATAATCTAAGGATTTTTAGAGCTTTGATAGAAGAATGCTAAACATATCAGTGTCAAGGTTTGAGATTGATCTAGATTGATGATTTAGAAGTGATGGACCTAGCTATAATACATGTGGTATAGGAGTGACTGTATGCATAAGGTGACGTCTCATTAAATCACCAAGTTATAGATGAACATCATATTATCTTATGAGATAGGCAATCTAATGGCTCTTAAAGCTTTGATTTTTTTTATTATGTCAAAGAAAGATCCCAAAAATTATGCTTATGACCAAATCAATATTCAACTAATTGTAGAGGGTCAACTCAATACTCAAGATTGAGGATGTGTATCAATTTGAGTATATATTGGGAAATAAGGTATCTCAATTTATGCAAGTTCTTGATTTTATTATTTACTATTCAAAAATTTCTTGCACTTGAATTTACAACATGCATAATATATTTTATTTAATATCTATGTTCCACCTAAAACAGGGCATTAGAATTTGTTGAAGTAATTTTGTGTCATGTGTCAATATTTTATTGCATTAGTTTTATGTTGTTTTTTATAATATAAGCTATATTTACAAGTACAATACCCTTAACAAAAAGAGCCCAAAGGGATAGAGTTCATCAAATCAAAACAACCAAAAATATCCAATTACAACATATAGACCGGACACAGAGACAACATAGCAACAACAAAATAATGACCCAACAAAAAATAAATAGATACCCCCGTCACCTAGCAATACCCTCCCATTCATCCATGAGTAATTTAAACACATCTTCAACAACCAAACTATTGCTAAGGTTAGAATCAACAACCTTCTTGTTAACTTCATCCTTTAGCACTGCTAATAGAGTGACAACCGAGTGATGAATGACCTTTATTATGAACCAAGTCAGTCTGTTAAGCTTTTTTTCAAGGGTGAAAATGTGAGCAAGCAGGATCTTGGAGTCATATTATTTGTAGCATCTAACCTATTAGATTCTTCAACTTGAGCCCAATGATTGGAAGAGTCTGGTGTGGACTCCTCCCCAATCATCTAGTTCAGCTTTGGGAAGTGACTAGGTTATTCTGTGTACTCCTTTGTTTCCTTGATCATGTCATGCTTTTTGTCATCCTGACCTTTGCCTTGCTCTGAGATGCTAGATATTTCATCCACCAAGACCTCTAGGTTATGTTTAGCCAACATATTGGAACTCCAAACACTAGCATGTTCTACCCTCGTGTCAATGCTTGTGGCCACCATGGTTTCCTCCTCAGAATATTCAGACTAGTGTCATCCTCATCATTTTCTATGAGAGGTTCCTCAACATATAAGGTTATACCCCTTTCCCCCTTTTGTTTAAATTTGGATTTTGTAGGTATTTTTCCCCCTTTCTTAGTAAGGGTGTTCTTTAGTTCATAGAGCCCAACGGTGAACTTGGAGTGAGCTAGCCAAGAACTACCCTTTTTCTTTTTAGAAGGAGGCTTGGGGTTTAGTATCTTTAGATGGTTTGTTGGAAATGGGAGGGAGCTTCCTCTTAGAGCCCACAAAAACAACTAGGGATGGTTTTGAAGGGGAAGGATTAGAAGCCCTGGGTTCCTCAACTTTGATAGTGGATATGGTTTTTGGAGAGTAAAGGACTAGGTGAAAATGATAAAGGTGAAGAATAAGCCCTTGGTGGAGGGGTAAAGGGGGGAGTTTATCATGATTCTTAGTTGTGAGTTCCATGGTTTCCTTGATAGAGATTTCAAGGGATGAAAGTAGAAAAAATGAGAAACCCATAAGAAGCCTATGGTGGAGATGATTTAGTAGTGGCAAATGATAGAAATAAAACACATTAAAATGACCTTCTAAGGTGATATATTTCATTAGAACAAGGAAAACCTGATCCCACAGTGTAGGAATTTTGCACCATTCCAAACCTACATGAAGTTTAGTGGGCCATTCATTCTCCTTCAAGAAACTCTACAAATTATCCATGTCTTACACCTTGTTTTGTTTCTTATGCTTCTACCTAGAATAAGAAAGCCTTGTGGATTTGGTGATAACATCTTCGTTAACCTTAAAAGAAATACCTCCTATGCAGTAACCCTTTTTGTCGCACCGACTATTAGCAAACTAAGTTGAAATTTTCTCAGATCATGGCCTTTTAAAAACTCCATTAGATGGGCTATACCACCTTCCACACAAATTTTCCAAACAAGAGCATCACGGTGGAATTACTTGTAGGTTTTAGAGTAAATAGGATTTACCTACATAATTTTACTTAGGCATAATAGTGTATTAGTGCATTTAATTATCTAGGTGGGTTCTTTCCTATATTAGGTAGTTTTGCACCTGTTGCATTTTCATGCCTTTAAAAGGCTTGTACAGTATGTATATTGCATCACATCTCTCAATTCATTTGTTTTCATTCCTAGTGAAATAGATTCTCTTGTTGCTTCTCTCATTTGTGAAGGTTTCTTTTGGTTTGCAGTTGCTCCTAGGCGGTTTTCTCTAACATGGTATTTAAGCTTATCTTCTGCAACCACCTTCCATGCTGAGATTTGTCACCAAGCATGCGTTGATGCACATGTATTTCCTCCGTGGAAGCCGTGAACATTGTCTCTCTTGATTTCTCTGTTGCAATATTTTTTTGGTGACTGCAATAAGGGAGTGGAGGTATTTTCTTCATTCTAATTTGGAAGGGAGATTTCCCTACAAGTAGTCAAGTTTTGATTGTGGAAGGAAATTTTTTGGCATCATTTTGGAGCTATTGTTTGGAGATTTGTGACAATTTGAAAATTGTGGCATGAATTTCTGAAATTGGGCATGATAAACCTTGTGCAGAAGCCGCGATTTACATTTATGACGAGGCGTTCACACATTATTGGTAGTCATTCAAAATCAAAGGCCCTTTTTTTGCATAAAACTATCCCTATTGTTGGGTGTGATTCTGTGTTGGGAGAGCGATTGAAACAACTACATTAGAGGGCATGATTCTGCTAAAAGAGAGGGTGTAATTGGCAGATTAGTTTTGACATTTTTTTTAATTCTGAGGTGAGGCAGATGGTGTTTGAGAGGCCTAAGTAATTTCACCTTTTAAAAAAAACCAAAATAACCTTTGCTGAAGGTGTTAAGGTTGGTGGAATTTTTATTTATGAGGTTTCCCATGATTTCTCTTACTGGGCGAATATTCTATTTAGGGTTTTAACTTTGCTCGAGTAGCATGTTTTGGAGGTGGATCTGCGCAGTTTGTTTGGGTGCTGCTTTGAACTTGATCTAGGATTTTAATCCCATATTGGTGAGAAATAAATCAAAAAGAATACTTTTATACTCCAACTCTTTCAAGGCTATGTGAGCTAACGCTTAGGCGGGATAGCTCACGCGAGTGTGTCTCTCTTGTGTGGATCAATTGTTCTTCATGTGTTGACTATTTAGCTTGGAGAGGTGGCACTTGTGTGTTGGCGATGTGGAGTTGCTTGTGTTACCACTTGGTGCTTGGTACAACTTGCCCACCAATTTGAGCAATTTTTTTACCAAGGTATTTTTGAATTTTTTTCCATTTTATGCCATTTTTTTGCATTTTTGCAAAATAATTTCTTGGAAAATTTGGTGATTGGGAATTGAAAAATTCCTTGTATCAATTTTGGGGGGTGTATACAATTTTTTGGTCCTTTGTGTGTGTCCTTGTAAATCATGTCAAACCCAATGATTGAATTGCTCACTCCACAAAACTATCTCACATGGAAGCTTAAGATGACACAATTGTTGCAATCTCAAGGTCTTTGGAAAATGTTGGATGTCGAACAAGCCGAGTTCACTAAGGAATTTGAGAAGTTTTTCCATCACAACAAAATGGGTGAGATGAGAGGACTCATAGGTCTCCATGTCTTTGATAATTTTTTGTTTCATATTGTAGAGTGTACAATAGCCAGAGAGGTTTGGGATAAGCTTGCTAAGTTGTACATGGAAAGGTCAATTAGTTCAAAATCTTGCAACTTGAAGATGATCTCACCTCTCTATCCCCAAAATTATTTCCCACTATTCAGGATTTCCTTGCATGATTCAAGTTCATTTTTTCACAATTGAAAGGATGTGGTCATGCCAAAAATGATTAGGAGTGTATTTTATTGATCTTGTCAAAACTGAGAGGTCCCTTTGAACTTTTTCCTCTACCTTCTATTCTACTATGGATGCCATGGGAGAAGATCATAAGATGCCTTCATTTGAGGAGTTTTTTGATAGATTGACTAGGGATCAGGCCAAGTGGATTATGATGGATGCTCTTCCTAAGGGTCATGCCTTGATAGTTCAATCTTCAAGTGGCAAGAACAAGAAATAGAATAAGGTTTCTAAGACTAATGAGAAAGTTAAGGATCCTACTCATGAGTCCTCCACCTCTTCAAAATATGATAAGCCTAAGAAGGAGAAGTTCAGTTGTGTGTATTGCAAGAAGAAAGGGCATGATGAACACCATTGTTATACAAAGAAGATTTATGAGCTTTCACATCTTCTTCAAAAGAAAAATATTCCACTACGCTTATCTGTGACTCCTATAGCCTCTCCATTTGCATCATCATTCAAACCTACATAGTCAGGGAATGCAGGATTTACAAGTGGTAAAGAAGATAAACTCTACAAGGGTAAATTAAATGCATTGGTAACTTCTGCAGTTCATTCTGGTTGTGACAGATTGTTTTTGGAATCAAGAGCATCTTACCACATGGGTTTTACTCCCTATCCTTTTTTGCATCTTCATCCTACTGACACTTCTAAAATTTTATTGGGAGATAGTAAGATTTTGGATGTTGTGGGTATATGAAATATTTAGATTGGTATTGCTTGTTTTAGAGATGTACTGTGTATTCCTGATTTGCACACAAATATATTGTTCATTTGTTAGATTACTCATGGTGAGGTACCTAAGAATATATAGTTCACTACAAATTTTGTTTTCATCAGAGAGACTGATACTAGAAAATTAATTGTTGGTAGTGAATCTAATCATGAGTCTCATCTCTATTCCTTTTCTCATTTTATTAATGATGACAATTATGAGCCTCACACCCCTCTTGCTAGTGTTGATAGAAATTCCTCAGGAGAGATTGGTTATTTGAACTTTGGAGTTCTTCAGACCTATTTTGATTCATCTTCTATTGCTTCAGAGGTTAGTTCTTTAGCATAGTAGGATATTTTTGATCCTTTAGATCTTGCTTTGTGGGATAGTCACTTGATAGGTCTCATGGAGTAGTTTTGTGAATCTCACATTTTTGATAATTTGGATGATGTATTTGAGGGTATATCCCTTCTTTTTTATGACAGTATATGCACTACTATCACACTGTTTGGTGTTCTTGATACTAGTGTTGAGATTCCTCCTCCATTAGCTCCCGCTTCTTTAGATTTGAGTTCTTCTATTGAGCAGGTTGGTCATAGTTTTTCAGATCTTGCTTTATTGGATGAGTATTTGGAAGGCATCTCAGATTTTTTTGTGGAGTCTCATCGTACAGATTTGGGAGACTACTTGAGGGGATTTCTCTCCTCTTTGATGATAGTTTCAACATGGTAGTTGATACATCTATAATGTCTTTGGGGATTGACATTGATGAGCCTTCATTTTCACTTGATTTGTCAATTTCTTGGTTATTTTTTATCATGATAATGTGGTGGATTATTCTATTTGGAGACTTCCTTCCTCTTTTTAGTTGGAAATGGAGTGGATTCTTCATCATTTGGTGGACTTGTTTCTTCCTAAGGGGAGAGGATTTGCTTGTAGGCATTGGATCATCTTTTATTTTTAGGCATATTTCATTAACATTGGAGCTTCTTCATTATGGGGGGATATAATATCTCCTTTTTTCCTTCCTATGGGGGGATCATTGATTGTATAGACATGATGTATGTAGTCCATGGGGGGTACTAGTGAGTCCTCCATGCATCAATTTTTTTCTTTTCTCTCTTTTGGAGAGGGGGTTTTTCCCATAGGGGTTTTCTCCTTTTCTTTGGTTGTGAGAGATTTCTTTTTGCATTGTAAATGGGTAACTAACATGGTTGTGTAGTAAAGACCCATATTGCATATTCATTTTGGTTAATAATTCTCCCTAAGTTGCACTCAATGAGGGGTGTTAGAGTAAATAGGATTTACCTGCAGCTGATCCCATAATAGTGGTTTACACTTTTTGAGACATCATGATTTTTGCTGTAATCATATATTTTTAGAAAATATAATGATTTAAGCCTTGAAAATTTAAATTTAAAGGATTCTAATTGAAGATGGTTTGATAAAACCATGGGTATGTGCAGGATCATCATGGAAAAAATAGGCCCTTAAGTGGCAATAAAATTCAAAAAAATTAGAGTTAGTCAACTTAACGTAAAAATTTAAATAAGTTATCTGTATTATTTCAAAAAATATGTAAGAATAGAATCAGAGAAAATTGAATGTGTAGTTTCTAAACTACTAGGCTTTACTAAAAAAAAAGAAAATCTATTTGCGAAAAAAATTGAAATTCTCAATGCAATAGTAATTCCTTAAATTTTTAGGGAAGAAATAAGAAGTAGGGTGTTTATCCGACCAATCTCTAACCACAATAAATGATAGTATTTTTTTTAATATTTTGGATATAAGTAGAGGACCCATACCATGTGATGCATATTTTTTCTGCAATTGTTTTCCAAGTAAATAATTAATTATGAATTATTTATTACAACTAAAAAAAATATAAAACTCGTGAGGCCTGACCTCCTTACTTGGTCAAAACTTCATGAAATTCTATTTTTTTTATCCTATAGTATGCTACATAGAATGTGATGCATGTTTCTAAATTCAAAAAAATGTGATACGCTTTGAAAGCTATAGATGTTTTTTCAATCAGCCTATCAATAAGGATCTTTATCATACTCACTACTTGAATAATACTATTTATGAAATTCAAAGTAAAGCATAATTTATATTTGTGTGGAAAGCTAAGAATCTCTTTAAAAAACCTTTTTCGTTTCATAAATTTTGGGTAAAAAAAAAGTCATCAGCCACATACCCTACACATACCCATCATATCACCACTTTTTGTCCCATCATGATCCTACACATACCCCCACCTTAGATTAAACCCTAGTGGATAGAACCCCGCTAGTTTTAAATGATGCCTATAATGGAGTCTCCTTTACACTTATCAAAATGCTAATAAAAAACCACTTTTGATTTACCTTTTGTAGATTCAACTAAATTTATTTAAAATTTATTTTAAATTTTAAGTATGTAGTCCTTATTATAAGTTTCCAAAAAAGTATAATTTTAAATATATTTAATTTGATTATTTATTTTTCATTTCTTGTGAATATAAGTTTTTCATCAAAAATCAAGCTCTTTGTTCTACACATGTGGAAAAATAGTAGATTACCAAATTTTTTTTTTGAAAAATATGTTTTTGCTAGGTATGGATATCCTTGATCCAACAAAAAAAATAAAAATGAATTTTGATACATACAAAAAAAGTTATGTTGTATATGGTTTGCCAATGTCTAAATTGTAATTGGTTTGACTTCAAAACCTAATTAAGTAAAAAATATCCAATAAAACACTATGAAACTAAATGAAAGTGATAGATATCATAGTTGAAAATCTAAATTAAAAAATAAATAAATTATCCTTCCTAGAAAAAAAATTATGTTGTATACGATGAACACCACTCCTTAAAAATGGTGTTTATTGTTAAAAACTAGTTTTCAAAGGAGATGGAAAAAGAAATGCAATCTAATTCTGAAAGTTTAAAAAAATATATATTTAGAATCTACAGACAAAATTTCACAAATCACTAGTTTGCATCATCTTCAAATTCCTCATGGTTCAACAGCTATATGTGCCCAAAAGTGAAGATTTTGTTAAAAAAATTCAATTCAATGTCCAGTTTGGCCAAAAATTGTAAACCAGTATTGTGCCTGATCACCCGTGCTTAAGTTTACTTTGGCATAATAGTTTATTAGTGCATTTAATTATCTGGATGGTTTCTTTTCCATATTAAGTAGTTTTACACCCATTACATTTTCATGCCTTTAAAAGGCTTGCATAGTATGTACATTGCATCACATCTCTCAATTCATTTTTTTTCATTCTTGGTGAAATAGCTTCTTCTATTTCTTCTCTCATTCGTGAAGGTTTCTTTTGGTTTACAGTTGCTCCTAGGTGTTTTGATTTAACAGTAGGAGCTTGGTTTGATTCTCACACAGTCACCACCCATGTTAAAACATAGAAAATATGCATATCCTTCCTAATTAAGGCATTGAGATATTCCCACATATGATTAGACATTTCCAAGGAACTTATGCTAGTGGAGCAACTAAAAGTAGTGATGAAGTACTTCAAGGAAGAGTGAAAAGCCATGTTGACATCAAAAGCAATAATTATTAGGCCATATTAAACAAAAGTTTGAGAGAGTTAACTTAGTTGTATGTTGTTATATGGAGTATATATTTAGAATATTTTGAGAACCACTGTTTGTGGGATGCTATGAAAAATGATCATAGAATATTGTGATAATTTATAACCAAGAATCAGAGTAGTTACTTTGGAATTGTGACCATCTATGTTAGGCTTTATTTTTTTAGCATATAATTCCTATTTTTAGATGTTTTTTCATAACAAGTTGGGTGCCCATGTTAAGTGAGTCAAATGAGAGGTTAAAAGAGATTAAATTAGTATTTTTAATAGTTTGTGAGAATATTGGATAATATAATTAGATATGTGAAGCCCATTAGATGTTTTACACATGGTTTTGTAAACCAAAAGTTATTTCTATCTTGTTCACTTCTCTATAAATTTCCACTTAAGGAAATAGTTTGAGTATGAGAGTTTAAAGTATAGAGGTTTTGTTGAAATGCTACTAAAATTATTCCAAGTTTAGTTGTAGGTGAATTAATCCTACGAAGACTTGTGCTACAAGCATGTTGTAATATTTTTTAGATTTTACATATAATTCAAGTTATGGAGTGTGGGGTTTTTATTTTGAAATAATTTTCAAATATTTATCTAATTATGAATGTGTTTCTCTACCTTCTATAATATTTTGGATCAGATTTGTAGATATATACATCACTCCCTTTAATATTAGTGTAGGATATTAATTTTGCACAACTTTATTCCTAGTACTATAGAGTTAAGACTTATCAACAAATAGTAGGAAATAAGGACAAGTTAAATGGAGAAGAAAAATTTTGTACACTTTTGGGTTAACTAGGTCAAAGAGGGTGTTCTAAGGGTCATTGATAGGACAATTAAAGATAAATACTAAAATAAAAAGCAGTTCATCAATAACCATACCTAATTTTCAATCAACTCCTATGATTTGTCACTAAATTCATCAAATGATAGTACTAAATTTAAACCTACAATAACTCAATTAAGTAAAAAATAATATGCTTGTGAATGCAAAACATGATGAAAATAATATTTCATCTAATGCATGAGTTACCTTATTATTTACACACACATACAATTATTGTTATGCTAATAAGAGATTCAATATATGTTATACTACTAAACTAAGAAATCAGGTAGATCTTATTATAATCCTACTCTCTTAAGGAATAAAGATCTATGTATATCAATTGATTTAACTTTTATTTGGTCTCTCATCCCATGTACTAGTGCTTATCTATTAGGATAGATAGTCAAATAATATAAAAGTAGAAGGAAAATTGTATGAATCAAAAATTAGAATTAGAAATTAACACATGGACATTTGAAAGGTACACAAGCTAGTTGCATAGTATGATCTACTTTCAGAATCCATCTATAATAAGAAATTTCCCATTTAGATTAAGTAAAATACTACTACAATTCCTTTGTAACCATTCATAAAATTTTCATTCCAACTTATCTCTAATATAACAAGTTAGCATATTTGTCATGGAGATTTTTTTGTTGGAACTTTGGTGTTCTATTTGTCTAAAAAGGGTTCTTGATGAGAGAATGTAATAAATTTTCTCTTCATTCATGCTAAAAATGTTTGATCAAAAATTTGGAAACAACTATACATTTTGTTGAAATGAGTTGTTCTAACTGATAGTAAGTTTCACATGTAGTTTAACATGAGTACCTCTCTTTGTCTAGTATTGATATGGTTGCAATCACAACTTTTTTTTAGACTACAAGAATCGTTCAGGTATCTGTCCCCTTACAAACTATAGTGTGCTTGGTAAACATTTTTCACGTGACCGGTGGCACTGGCGTGACACACTCTCTAGTACCATGGGTTTGGGGTAGACTAGACCTTGTGACCTCTTGCTTGCAACAGGATGCTTTAGCCAATTGAGCTAGGTCCCCCACCCCTGGTTGCAATCAAAATTCATTTAAAGAACTCAAAACTAAATTATTATGTGATTAATTTGATAAAGTTCATATAATAGTATAGATATAATTATTAGAATACATATATAGTGATAAATATGATCATGGTGATGTTCAAGAGGATATTTAGTGTGCCACAAGTAATTAATATTTTATCTCTATTATCACAAGCCATCAATGTTGTTTGGATATAGTGCAAGAGGACAAATATGTGATCCATGTAAATTTATCAATAACCTTATACCAAGTGTGATCAACATAAAATAATTATATGTAATAACTATCAACATGGAGAAATCAATTTTTATGTAATTTATAGTATAGTGATGCATGGTATGATAAGGTTTTAGTTGTGTTACTTTTGATATCCTACAAGGTAGTTAGATAGTTCAAAATAGTATAATTTCATGAAAATATATTAATAGATCTATATGTACTTGATTGTGTGGATGGAATGAGGTATTTTTGCTTGGTTGTTGATTACTTGAAGGTGTGAAAAACTTTGTTAAAGTGTATAAAATATGGTATCTAAATTACTTGACTATATAAATATATATTGTATTATATGTAACTTCTCCTTTGAATATAATTCTTACAGTATTTTTGTTGGTAGAGGGTAAGTGCAAGAAGTTGAGTCCACTTCTAATAGAAGTGTCATTTTTAAGCTTTAAAATAGGTAGTCATTCATTTTTTAGAATAGGTACCCATTTTAAAGTGGGTACTCATTCCAAAAGGTTTGAAAATCACAATCCATGTTTCTCATTTGGATTTAGGCTTAGAAAAGGCATTGTAACCGAAACCTTAGCCTTAGACCTACAAGTACAAGGTCATGACAATATTGAGAGAAAAAACTGACTATGTCAATATGGTTGACGAGGTTTTTTTAAGAATTATTTTAGGAAATTAAAACCCATTTTAGATGAGATTTTTTAGATTATAAATATGTAATTTCTTTTCCAATTGGATTATTTTTTTAATTTTTCAATTAATTTATGATGAAGCAGGTCCATAAACTTGAATTATCAAGGGTTTTTAGTATTTTAATAACTTTTTATTAAAATAATTTTTTGAATTTTTTTTTTAACTAAAGCGTAATTCAAAAAAATATTTTCAATTTGAAAAAAAAATGATTAGTTTAGGTCATCTTATGTGTGGCATACATGACGATTTTTCAAAACACCAAATATGGCCAATAAAAAATAACAAAAAATTATTCAATAAAAAATTATTAAAAAAAGGGAAAGCATGCTTAAGTGAGTTAAAAATATTTTCCCAAAAGGATTTAGAAAAATATGATTATTTAGGTCAAAATATGGATGACATACACATTTATGGTATAGTAAAAAAAAAGTGACTTTTAAATAGTAGTTTTTAGAAATGCCTATTGAAAATCAATTTGTATCATCTGGGTATTAAAATAAATTATATATTTGAAAACTAGACTCTGAGTACTACATTTTATGATTAGTGATTTTTTCAAGATTCAATCTCTAAGTGCTTCAAATTTTAAGGTCAAATGTGACAAATTTTGAAAATCAGGGAAAACACTTCCGCTTTTTGGCCTAAAAGTAGACTCAACTTCTTGCCAACACCTTAGAATTTCTCATAAAAAAATCATGTAAATTTGTGTCTCATGTGTATTTTTTGTTTACATAATATTTTGTGTGTTCCCTTAAATATTACCTATTTAAACTATTGTACACATAACTATATTCAATCACATTTGACATTGAGTCTTTCTAATATCCTAGCCTACAAGTTAATTGTAATAAAGAGAAAGGTCACAATAGTTGGTATAATATTATGTTGTTAGGAAAATACCATGATATTTAGAGTCATATATGTATGTTTTATGTATGGTAGTTCATAAATTATCATTGAAAACTTCTTATATTGGTTTGTTACTATACATAGATAATTGTCTTTAGTCCAATTGTTTGAGGGATCATATGAGAATATAGATCATCTATGTTGTTAGCTTCATAGAAATAATTTCAAGTTCTATTATTGATAATTTTAGTGGTAATAAATTTGACTTATATAAGTTGAAGGTTAAAGACTTCCTAGTAGAGAGATCAATAGAGAATTTTCATCTTCTTTGATAGTTATGTCTAACAAGGACTAAGACAAATTGGATAAGATATATAAAATAATTATTTTATATAGATATCTATTATGTTTTATATTGGTGAATGTGCCAAAAATACCCCTTGTTTATGTATTGTAGAAGAAGATATAAAATCTATGTGAATCAAAGATTCCTTTAAAAAAACTTTTCTTAAAATGGAAATTATATTCCCTAATGATGAAAGATGAATATTTGGAAAATGGTCATATTAATTAATACCTTCAATTTTATTATGATTTAGTCAACATTAATAAAGTTCAAGATTTATATGAAAATGATAAGTGAATTTTTCTATTTTATTCAACATTTGATTAAATTTTTCTAAAGTGAAATGAAAATTTAAGTGGTAATTATTATTTACCTAAATGAAAATAGTTATTAAGGTTTTGTTAAGTAAAGAGACGAGAAAATCCATGAATGATTTTTTAGTTATTTCCTAGTTGTAAAGGGTGGGTCTAACTATGAAGGGAATGAGAAAAATGGTGGTGGAGAATTAGAACAATGTGAAGTAAAATCAAATGAAAAAGGAGTATAATTCAACTAAAAAATATTATTTGTCTACTAGTTCTCTACACTAATGAGTATGCTAGTGATGCTTTTATATTTTCTAACATTATTAGTGATAATTCTTGGTTTATTGGTGTAGGTGTATCATACCATATGACTCATAGTGAGTGGAAACATGAGTATTTCAATTTTTATTGTAATGACTATTCTTGATCTTTAATTAAAATATTTCATTATTTTAAAATTATAATTCATCAAAAAAACTTATTATAATTTTTTTAATATTGATTGATTGATTGATTTCTTATTTAATCAAAATACTCACAAATTTCTATCTTGCCCAATATGGGATAACAATTTTCATAGCCAACTTAGGCTCTAATAAACAGTGGTCTCACTCATCCATATGAGATTATCAACAAAACATGATCAATATCGACTATATCTCCATCCAATATGGGATAGGTAAGAAAAGGGACAAATGGAAGAGTAACAATATGAATAATAAATATGATGTGGATAGAGACTTAAACTCATTAGGACCAACTAGGTCCTAAGCTACTTAGATAAAATTCATAGTATGCCCATATTATCATACTAAGGTTTTCTATAAGTATTAAAATGATCTTGCACCCTTCCTTGGGTTTAAAAATATCAGCCAAGTGAAATATCAATCCACTACAAGGATTACTTTGAGTATCATAGACTCTCATTTTAGTTTATTTGTTTGTTTATATTTCTTTAGCAATTTCTTTATTTGGATTTATATTTAGTATATCAATACCTAATACCTCATGATGTCCTTTGTACCAATATACTTGAAACATCATTCATATTCGAAATTTCCTTAAAAAACATATATCCATATGGAAATGGTGAAAAAATTAAGGTAGTAGATTATTTTTTATAAGTTAGTTTTCAAGTCCTAGTTTCAACTTGATCTTATGTCAATCTAGGGTGCAAACTTTTGAAAGACATAATGACTATATGCTCAAGGGTGCTAGGTAATAAGTTGAGTGAAATGGAATGAAATGATACTTAATAAATAGGTTTCAACAAACAAGATATTATGTAACACTCCATCTATAATATATTAAGGAAAGATTACAATCTACTAGAAGTACAAAATAATCTACTACATAAAAAAAATAATTTGCTAAATAAAAAAATATTGGGCTAGAGAAAAAATTACTATAATTTATTTTACAACAAAATGTAATTAAAAATACATTACCAAGGCCTATCTAGATGAAAATTATGAAGAAAAATCATAAATCACAAATTGATTCTTATCTCATCCCTTTGAAGAATAAATTAGTCACCTCATGATCCACACTTCTATAATGACTTCTAAATGATTAATCACAACATATTATAAGAAATGATTTAAATAAAACCATATATATAATCTAAAACAATAATAAAATAAATAATCATCATTGTGTTTCCCTAAGTGTGGGCCCTCCTCTTGGTCTATTAGGTAATGATATGACTCATTGAAAATATTTCTTATATCAGAGTAGCAGAGTTATATTCTTATAATGCATATCATAATTTTACTTTAATTATACTATGGTTATATAACCTATAGGTTATAACCACTTAACTTTATAATGATATACAAAATTAGTTTGGCCTTCAACCTTTAAAACTAAAATGTAACTGATTCGATACAATTTTGGCCTATGGCTATAGTATCATTCAAAAAATTGAAAATAGAATATCAAATATCTTCTTATATTACAACATTGTTTGGATCTTAGGCATGATTTTATAAGAGTTGATGATTGAACCCCACGGTTTCTAGAAATCATGTGCAAGCAATTACATATAGTAATAGAGAAGATAAAAAACAAGATTATACACAATAACATAATAATTATATTGATGACAATAACCTAAATGAATAGTATAATGAAGGTGCATGCTTATAAAATCATAAAAATGAAAACCCTAGATGATAATTTAATTAGATTGTGATAAGCATTCTAATTAAATGCAATGAGACAACTTGTCCTATATTTAATTCAATCTAATATAAAATAGAAACTCCTAAGTTTAGCTTAAGTAATTAATGTAAAAAAATATCAAACAATTAGTTAATGATTAATTAATTATTAGATAATGATTTATTTAATCCAACACCCCTCCTTCAGATAAACTTAGTGAGAAACTAAATAACTAGAAAATAAAGCTAAAAATAATGCAGAATGGGTCCTGAATACAAGACTTGATGAGGTACCCATGAACAAGAAACCAAATTCTCTCATAATTGGAGAAAAGGAGAAAACCTCATGGAGAAAACTTCTCTACAAAAGAGAGATTAAAGAAATGAAATCATAAATGTGATAAAGAAAAGTAGGATGCAAAATGTCCACTAAAGTGTTGCTTCAGTCACATAAGTACAATCAAGATCCCCCATAGGAGAGAAAGGATGAGTCAATGAATCCCTCCTAGAAGGAGGAAAATCCTCTGCCAAAAATGAATTCTCAAAGAAGGATTTTGAAGATGATCCAAAAATAATAAACATTGTTCCTCCCCTTAGGAAGAAACACATCGAATGGTGTGTGATGAAGAAAATATCTCAGGATAAATAGTCTCATTATGGATGCCATGGAAGAATGATCAAGGTTCCACATGTCTAAATCAAATGAGGCTAATTCAAATAATTGTGAAGATGCTCATAGAACAATCGGGTATATGCAAGATCATCATGGAAAAAATAGGCCCTTAAGTGGCAAAAAATTTAGAAAAATCAAGTTAGGCAACTTGACATAAAAATTTGAATAAGTTATCTATATTATTTCAAAAACATGTAAGAATAGAATCTATAGAAAATTGAATGTATTTCTAAATACTAGGTTTGTTTAAAAAAAATGTCTATTTGGTGAAAATTTAAATTTCAATGCAATAGTACATAAATTTCAGTGAAAAATAAAAGTAGGTGTATGTCTGACCACCCTAACTATAATAAAATGATAATATTTTTTATAAGATTTTACATATATAAGTAGAAGACTCATGTCCCAATGTGATGCATATTTTTTGTAATTTTTTCCAAGTAAATAATTAATTATGATTTTTATTACAACTTTAAAAAATATAAAACTCGTATGTCTGACCACCTTAACTTGGTCAAACTTCATGAAATTCAATTTTTCTTTTTTTAATTCTATAGTATGTGAAGCATAAAAATGTGATGCATCTTTTGGATTCAAAAAATGTGATACCATTTGAAAGCTATAGATGTTTTTCAATCAACCTATGAATCAGGACTTTAGTCGTAATTTGAATAGAAAATGAATAATAATTACTTATTAAATTCAAAGTAAATCATAATTTATATTGGTGGAAAGCTAATAATCTCCTTTAAAAACCCCGTTTGTTTCATCAATTTTGGGTAAAAAAAAGTTGTCAGCCACATACCCATCATATTGCCACTTTTTGGCCCATCATGATCCTGCACATACCCAACCTCCAAAGAAAATGTTGATGTGATGATTGGTAGACCATACATATCATCAAATATGAATTGAATATCTTTAAGTGTTCCCCCAATATTTGTAATATAAGACTCAACAAATAACTCTACAATATTCAGAAATTAATCATCCCACAAAGCTAAAATTGGAAGACTTACTACGTCCTGCTAAAAATAATTGATCTTTAAAGATGTAGGAGGTGTAGGAAGAGGAAGATCAAAATAAGCCTTGTGAAATAAAGTGGACGATGGAAGTACACATAGGTTCAAGTGACCAAAATTCTCCTCAAATATTTGATCCACTCTAGATGCATGAGAGTTGGACCAATCAATGATAGTTCTTGCTCATATGGAGAAAAATGAGAGAAGGAACACAATTGAGAGGAATGATCTATTTTTTGAAATGCAAGAATATCTCTACTATATAGATCTCTGATAACATTGAATCAAGTGTGAAATATATAGTCTTACCTACCCCACTATGTGCAATCTGAAAGATGGTAAGGATATTGGAATATAACGAAGGGACATAAATTACATCATTAAATGTGACATCATCAACATCTATGGATCCTTTCCCACTAACACTTGAATATAAATGTTATTCCCAATCAAAATTTTTGGTAATGTGCAAGTATCATACAAAAATAACATACCCAAAGATGTATCCATGTGATGTGAGGCTTCTAAATCAAGAATCCATCTACTAGAGTAATGACTGGTTGATGCAAGGATAGTATAGAATTTTATCTTGTCCACTACATGTGCCATTGTGGCTAACCCTGACTGTGAGGGAATTCTAGTTGAAGAAGAGGATGAAGGCAACTGAATATTGTCCTTCTATAGAAGATGCTTCAACTCATCAATATGCTTTACATAACACTGATGCTCATCATGGCATATTTTTTGTGTAATATGCACATTTTGGTCGATCCTTCTTAGATGAATCCCTCTTATTTAAGAGGAATAAGAATTTTACTTATCATGTGATTTTGATTCCTTGACTTCTTCACTATACTTAGAATCCTTTTATTTTGGTTCCTTATCTTTTCAATTTGAAACCTTTGGATCTATAGTGCCTAGAGATGCAAGAAAAAACTTGTGATGTGGAAGACTTCAATGAACCCATTTGTACCAACTTTTCTTTCTCTTGAATGAGTGATGTAGAAAAACAATCAAGTGAAGGCATAGTGAATCTAGAACCAAGTGCATCTTTCATGGAATAAAAGATAGAAACAAAAACTAAATAAAGGACCATGATTGGCAATGATAGAAAGAATCAACTAAGTATCCTTTTGAATATCACATTGTTCCAACTACAATTTGAGACTTGAGTTCGGTGAAGAAGTCCTTAATTCTCTCAAAATAATGAGGATCCAAGTAGATAAGCTCATTATCCAATTGCAATCCTCTCATTGTATCTTTCTTCCCAAACAAGGGCTCCAATGGAGTCCATATATGATTCGTGTGGTGCAAGATTCAAAATAAAAGAGAAGACAGAGAGACATAGACATGCATAATGTACCAAAATATTCATCACCTTTGTCAAATGACTTTCTCTTCTTAGCAACATTAGAAGGTTCAAGTTTTTTACCCATGGTCACTCTATATAGCCCTAATTTATTCATATATATATATCTATTTCTTATTTAAATATATAGTAGTTGTATGTAGTAAGCGAAACAATATGTGTTGGATCCATAATTAAAAAATATAGTAATGAATTGATGTAGCAATATAGACCCCCTCAATGAAGAAAAATTCACCTTTAAATAAAAAAGTTCACTTGTTTCCACATATTTCAATAAAATAACTAAAAAAGGAAAATCTAATATCTAATTGAAATAATAAATGCCTGGTTAATTTTCTAAAAAATAGGCCTCATATGTATTTAGAGTATTGAATCAGATTTTTGACGTCACTTGAATTGTGAAAATTTGATATCCCAACAAAAATTTATGCTCTCTAGAGTGAAAAAAACTACATTTGACAGTGCCAATGAAAAAAGTATCCCTTTACTTTTCCTTGCTTGTTTGGGCCCTCCTTGTTAAATTAAGTATAATGTTGCCTTGATTTAGTGTTGTAATGTGTTTGACACATTCACATTAGGTCTTGGGGTCTTGTGAGCTAAATGAACTTAATGGTACCTTATTTAAGGTGTTGTAAAGTGTTGTTCCAAACGTTCACACTTATCTAGGGTTGTCATTCTTAATTGTTTTTCTTTATGCCTTATTTGGCCTTATTTTGCATCCACAAGCCTTAATTATTGCATATTTTCAAGGATAATCCCAACATAAACCAACATACAATCATAATTCATGTCTTTTTAGATTATTTTTCCTAGATTTAGTGGTCTGGGACTCATACCCCACCTTGGAAATATGAACCCCACTTAGGTTTTGGGACCATGATCCTAATTTCATATGACTCTAAGAAATTTTGAAAATGTGTCCCATAATTAAGGCCTAATGGGAATCATACACCACTTTTGGTGTATAAGTCATGTGTAGCCCAAAATTAAACTAAACTCAAATTCTTGGTGGGATTTTATCCTCCTAGATCTAATGTTGGCTTGTAGTGCTATAATTTCAAGAAATTTATCATAAACAAGTATAAATACAAGATTATTTCACTTATTTTCACCTAAGCATTTATGAGATCACCTAGCAAGTTGAATGAGCATTCTTATGGAAAATTTGAGTTCACAAGAGCATTTAAGAGTCTTCACTAGTTGATTATTAAGTGTCTTGGGGCATAATTCAAGCATCAAGCATCATGTAAAAGTCATCATGCATCATGTTTGTTTTTTAGCTAACAATTGTGATGTAGGGTTTCATGATTCAAGCTAGCATTCAATTCAAGATCCATCACATTCAAGAAAGAGTCAAGATCTACATCTGTTGGAGCCACTTCATACATGTTTGCAACACTTTATTGCTAAGGTTTGGTGAGTTCGAACATTGCATTTTGTTCATTCATCATTCCTTTATCTCATTTGATTTCATTATAAGGTTTGATTACCAAAATGAGGTTTGACCAAGGAAATCCCCTTTCCACTAAAAAAGTAACATTTTCCCCTCTCCTTAGTGTGTGATTTGTAGATCTAGGTTGAAGACATATTAAAGATCAAGTTTGGATAAAGTTTTCAAAGTATTCAAAGTTTTCAAAGTTGTCACCTTGCTTTGGATATCACAAAAATACATCTACAGGTTGTAAATCAAAGATTCAAACATGGAAATCAGGTGGAGATGATAGAGTAGAGATTGAAGAGTAGATTCAGACTTTGAATTTCTCAAAAATCCTAACTAGACTGATACACCA